>OY992530.1:298093117-298391992 GCA_963921185.1 Dasysyrphus tricinctus
TTGAAAAATAAAAACAAAAAAACAAAAAAACAACAACAACAAAAACGACAACACACAATTATTCTCCTGCTTTGATTCAATTTTCGATTAAAATTTAATTAAAACAAAATAAAATAAAAGCCACAACATTAGACGTCAGCAAAAATATCTACAAAATAAAAGTGAGTTTAATTCAATTTGTACCTTTTTTTTGCAACACATTTGTTTGCATCCATAAGATACTTTGAGTATCTTTTGGTCCTACGAATCTATATATTGTTGAGAGGGAATAATTTGTTATGGGGCGTAGGTGGTGGGAGAACGTCAGTTAATTAATTCAGGAGTTTTATTACAGAAATTCCTTTTTTTTCACTTGTAATATTTATTTTTCTAAGATTTGTTAGATCTACGTAAGTTTTTATCAAACAAAAATATTTGACCCAATTTTCCTTCGCAAAGTTGTGAACAAATTTTGTAAAATTTATGACGTTGCTCGGGTACTCGAGTACCTTTTTCGTTTACGTTTACCTCACATAAAATCGATGGAGGATAATAAATCATAATAACTGTGCTTTTTTGCCTTTTGAAGTTTGAGATGGTGTGTTTTTTTTTATTTTTTTATTTTGGTTTGCTTTTACCTACTTGCCCCTTCTCATGTGGCATGAGATCACGTTCATGATGTTGTACTGACATTCAATATGATTGAAGAAGTGTGTGATCTTGTAACAGGTGAATATCTGATTTTTTGTTTGCTTTTTATTTCTTTTTAATGAAGTTATGATGATAGAAGAGGTTTCAAGTTTTTTTGCAAAGAAGAATAAAATCGAATGCTTAGCAATTTTAATGTGCGAATTCCATCGTTTATCCATGACTATAGGGGTACCTACTGTGAGATAAATTTTTGACTGGACATTGACTTGGGTGAATGATTATGAATATTTTAAGCTTCACGTTTTAATGATTGATTTATGTAACTGTAGGGTCTATGAAAGGCATAATCATTAATGATGAATTGAAGATTGATGAAAATGTAAGAAGTAGGTAGCCAGCCACTGATTTTATTTAAAGTAGCCTTATTTGGATTTTCAAAAATGTTGTGACTAAGAATGTTGTGTGGTCGCAAGATGTCACTTTTACTAAGCTCTCTTCGGCAAAGATCTGATAGTGTAAAAAAAAAAACTCAAAAATATTCAATCGCGTGAACTTGCAAGCGAATTGGTCTTGTTACGCTTAGCGATAATAATGTCTTATTTAGCGAGTCCTTAAGTTTTGCAAAAATTGACATTGAGGGGTTAGGGGTTGGAACTACTATTTGTTTAATATTGGCTCAGATGCCCAGAATGGCATTTTATAAATTCTTAACAAAATAAAACTCGAGATTTTGATAAAACTTTGACGATGAAAAGGAACTCGAAATAAGTGGGTGCCACAATTCTGTATGTCTGTCCATCTGTTCAGATATAGCCTAAGCCTTTGGATCGATTAACTCTCAGTATATATGTACCTAGCTTTTTTTTTGGTTATAATCCCGATCCTTTTATTTTCATTTTTCTTAGAATCAAAAATAACGGTAGGTAGCTACCTTCCTGCCATACAATTTTTTTCCGAAATTAAAGAATTTTTTTTTCAAAAACTTATTTATTCAATACATTACTTTTTTCAAACCATAGAATTTTTTTTCTTATTTTTATTTTATTGAAAACGGTAAAATTGATTTTTCTCATTTTCGTTTCTGCATGAATACCTACTAGGGTGGTCCTTATATTGGTTTTTTTTGAAATTCCAACTTGGATAGGCATCAAATGACTCTAAATAGAGAAACAAAATTTTCCTAATTTTTTCAGATTTTTATTTCACCCCCCTCGTCTCCCTTTTCTCACTTCATGGTACAAATAATGGAGTGAGGGTGATTCTTATAACACGCGAAAAAAAATCAGAACCTATAGATTACATTCAGACGAAAAAAATGTATTGTATTGGAGGGGGGATCTTTTTCTCCCCATTCAGACGCCAGGGGTAATTTTCTAAAAATTTGACCCAAAATAGAAAAAAAAATTATTACCTAAAAAGCAACAGGACCACTTACAATGGCATGCTTTACTTTTTTTTAAAGTTATTATTGTAAATAGTTTCTGAAAAAATAATTTTGAAACGTAAACAATTATTATTTTTGTTTTAATTTTTAAGTTTGAAAATTATTTTTTCAAAAATTATTTACAATAAAAACTTGATTTTAAAAACATATAAGAGACTGAATTCATGGGTTTAAAAAAAAGTACAGCATGCCATTGTAAGTGGTCCCGTTGTTTTTTAATAGTTTTTTTCTATTTTGGGTAAAATTTTTAGAAATAACCCCTCCTGCCTGAACGGGGCGAAGTAGCCCCCTCTTCGCAACGATTTTTTCGTCTGAATCTAATCTATAAGTTCTGATGTTTTTTCGTGGGTTATAGGAATCACCCTAACTCCATTATTTGTAGGTACTTGAAGTGAAAAATGGGGTGAAATCAAAATCTGAAAAAATTATGGAAATTGTTTTTTAATGTTTTGAATCGAATGAGGGCTATCCAAGACAATGTCCAATTTAAGGACCACCCTAATGAATGCATATATATGGCAAAAGGTATACATTAGTAAAAAAATCAAATTCGATATTTTGATCAAATTTGGTATACAATGGCAGGGTAGACGGAAAAAGTGAGTCTCGAAATTCTGTCTGCCTGATCTCTGATGTCTGTCTGTTTGTCTCTCTGTCCGTTGAGCTACACCCTAAACGGCTTAGTTTATTTTCTTCAAGCTAAGTACGTATGTAGCCTTTTTGCCATTCCCCTGCCCACACAAAATTCCCTGTTTTTTTTTTGCCAAAAACAACTGTAGGTACACAAAGAAAACGATACTAAGATACTGTTAATTTCGTTTTCTCGAAAACTAGAAGACATTTTAGCATATGGTTTTCAGCATTTGACTAAAAATTAATAAGGACATTGAAAATCAGAAACAAAAATAATGCTTAATACCATAAAATAAAATAAAATAAAAAAGATTATCAAAAAAATCGTCTTTTTTTCATAATTTTGAGTTTGAAAGTAAATTTTTCAAAAACTATAACCTGACAAAATTTTATTTAAAAAGTAAATTCAAGAATGGATTTCAGGCTTTAAGATGAGCAGAAGAATAATTTTTAATTTTTGTATTGCTTTGCTATATGAGCCGCTTTTTTTTGAAAGTGGAATAAGTCCACTTTTGGAAAAAAATGAGTTAATGGCGAATTCAATAACAAAACTGTATCCTCTTTTTGTATTATTATAGTACAGGTAAAGTAGTACGAAAAGTCTTTCGAATAAAAAAAATTAGTTCCATCATGAAATTTGGTGAAAACGTTTCATGTACAATGGGAATGAAAAATCAAAAGAGTCTATAAAAATATTTCACATGGAAGGGTGTTTTTTTGAGGGGGAGAGGGGGGAAGTTGTAGTGTATCAAACAGAAAAATTAACTTTGGTGCAACACTATCATATGACACATGTTTTTAAAGTAGTTTTAAATGCTGAATCAAATAACACCAAAACCAAGTCGATACGGCCTCCGTGAAAAAAGTAATTGTCGTTTTTGTGAAAGGATTACTATACAGTCGGCTCCCTCTAAGTCGAACTCCCTCTAAGTCGAATTTCCCTCTAACTCGAACTTTTTAGCCCTAATTTGTATTCCCTTCAAATTTCAAACCATATAATATCTCTCTCTAACTCGAATTTTTGCAAAACTCTCTCTAACTCGAACTGATTTTGAGATCCCGTGAAAATTCGACTTAGAGGGAGTCGACTGTATTTTTAGTGTAAAAGTAAAATATTACAGGAAATCAGTTGAAAATAATGGTCCGTCGATGAAACTTGGTATCAATGGTTCATTTGTCATGAAAATCCATAATAAGAAGAGTCTATAAAAATATCTATGGTTAAAGGGTGTTTTTTGGTGTGTAGGAGTAGTGGTGGGAGCATTACCACAAAATCTGTGACAAAAATGGTACCCCCATGAGATTTTGTAAAAATGTGCTATTAACTTACAGAATGAAGAATCAAAAGAGTCTATAGAAATATTTTGCATGGAAAGGTGTGTTTTTTGAAGATAGGGGGAAGTGTGTGGTTATTTTTTCAAAAAAATGGAAAAGGATGGTATCCCTCAAGAAACTTGGTAAAAGTGTTTCATTAACTACGAGAATGAAAAATTTACGGAGTTTACAAAAATATCAAGGAAGAAAGGGTTTTTTGTGGGCTTGGGTAAAGGGTGTTTTTTAATTTTGGAAACAATTTTAGTTTTGGAAAAAATTTATACATTCCTTCATCCATAAAAAACATCCTTCTACCATATAGATATTTTTATAGACTCTTGATTCTTCATTCTGGTAGTTCATAGCACATTTTTATTAATTTTCATGAGGGTACCATTTTTGTCACAGGTCTTATGGTAATAATCCTAACATAACCCCAACCCTTAAAAAACACCCTTTTACCACAGATATTTTTATAGACTCTTCATATTATTGCTTTTCATGACAAATGAACCACTGATGCCAAGTTTCATCGACAGACCATTATTTTGAACTGGTTTCCGGTAATATTTCACTTTTACACTAAAAATATTGTAATCCTTACACAAAAATGACAATAACTTTTTTTACGGAGGCCGTATCGACTTTGTCATTTGATTCAGCATCTAAAACTTCCTTAAAATATGTGTCAATATGCTAATGTAGCAACAAAGTTAATTTTTCTGTTTGATACCACAACCTCGCCCCTTAAAAAAACACCCTTCCATGTGAAATATTTTTATAGACTCTTTTGGTTTTTCATTCTCATAGTAGATACATCAAACGTTTTCACCAAGTTTCATGATGGAACTAATTTTTTTGTTTTATTTATCCTATTTTACCTGTACTAATAATCTTATACTCAATAGAGCACAATTTTTACCTGAATTAAACAAATAAAAAAATTGTAAAATTTATTGAAAATGTTTTTTTTTTAAGTGGAATAAGTCCTTCTTTTGTAATAAGCATAATTTTGGAAAAAGTTTACTTACGATTATTATTGATTGGAACGATTTCCAGTGGGCACTATCCCACCATAGGAATCAGTTTTGACTCTAAGAACAACATCATAAACAAGATAACGGTATTTTTCCTGTAGAAATTGGAATGACAAGTCTAATTTTGATTAGTTTTATATAACTATCCGAATGTCAAGCTTAGATTACTGAAGCGATTTTATTCAAATTAATTAAGTTTTTTTGGTAATTTCATATATAAGGCAAATTGAAATTTATTTTAACCTTAAAAATGCCGGCACTACTGTCAAAGAAAAACGTATATACGTAGATAAGTATCTCAACAACGACTATAATAATGATTTTGATAAGAAAGTCTGTGAGTTGCCATGGTGTACTATTTGGTAAAAGCTAATTTTACCAAGAACTCTCTTAACCGTAGGTATATCCGTAAAATTACGTGCATTTTTACTTTCGATTTGCCCATTAGCTCCTCTACTGATTTCAATAATTTTTTTTATGCGGATTAATAATATTACATATCAAAATTAAAACAAAATTGAAGTTTGAAAAAGCACTAAAATTTTTGTTTAAAAATAAAATTGAAAAAAAAAACGAGCTGAAGGTTTTACGTATATTAGTTAATAGTACTTAGGTTTTCCAATTTTAAAAATGTTATATTTCATACCTAAATAATTTCCTCATAAATTTTATTATTCACGTAAATAAATTTTGAATTCTATATAACTGTGAACTCAAAAAATCAATTCAGTTATACCTATATAAAAATACGAACTTAAATTTTTTTGATTTTATTTTTTGGCTAATATGTGAAAAAACGCGAAAAAATCACGTTTTTTTTTGGATTATTACCAATGTTTCATTTGACGCTCGGGGTCAAAAAATTTGATTTATCACTAGGCCAACATTATAAACAACTCATCAAAAAATCAGAACTACTGGACCTGACGCAAGGTCTAAGGTGTATATTAGGGTGGTCGTTACAATGTGTTTTTTTGAGTTTTAATATTTGGATGGGCCTAAATCAGCTTTAAATGAAGACAAAAAAAATTCTCTAATTTTTTCAGATTTTTATTTTCATCCCCTATAGTCGCTGTTCCCCTTTTTTTGGAAATTCACGTAAAATCTGCCGAAAAATTCAGTGCATGTAGGTGAGAAGTAGACAAGAAAAAAATCCTACCCTAAGGGGGTAATATCTCCCACTGCTTGGACGGGAGGGGCAATTTAATAAAATATTGGTATAAAATACAAAAAAAAAAAAATGCTTTTTAAAACAACGGCAACACTTGCAGTAATGTTTTGTAGCTTTTTTGAAAGCCAGAAGTCCATTTTAATTGTTTATTATAAAATAAAATTCTTTGAATAAACAATTTCAGCAAAATCTGTTTTAAACCTATAATTAAAAAAAAATAATAATAATTTTTCTTCAAAATGTTGAGTTTGAAACAATTTTTTTTGCCAAAACTGTTCATCAAAAAAACTTAATTTAAAAACATGCCGTAAGAATGGACTTCTGGCTTTTCAAAAAGCTACAAAAAATTACTGTAAGTATTGCCGTTGTTTTTTAATTAATTTTTGTCTATTTTATGCAAATATTTTATTAAATTGCTCCTCCCGTCCAAGCGGGGAGAGATATTACCCCCTCCGGTAGGATTTTTTTTTGTCTAGTTCCCACCTACATGCTCTGAACTTTTTTGGCAGATCTTACGCGAATTTTCTAGTATGCAAGAAAAGGGGAAATTTAATTTACCCCTACAGCGACTATAGGAGATGAAAATAAAAATCTGAAAAAATTAGGGAATTCTTTTTTCCTTCATTTTGAGCCGATTTGGGCCCATCCGGAATGACTTTTTTTTTAACGTCCACCCTAATGTATATAGTTACTGGACTAAATGGGCGATTTTGTAAAATTAATTTTTCTAAATATTTTGTAAATGTTTTTAATACCATAAAATTGAATCCTTATTCTTGAAATGATGTCATGAATGAGCCGCCTATTTTTTAACGTTTTTCATAGATAAAGATACCATTTACAAGAATCTGGTGTTTGTTTCTCCGCTGAAAGTAGAATTATGTTTTTGACTGTTTCAAAAACGTTGATTTTTGTTACAAAAAAACATTAGTTTTAACGTTAAAAAAAAACAGAGCAAATCAGTAAGGCAACGCTGCTCCTCTGTGTAGCCCCAAAGGTCTTTGATCAAAATTTATCTTACATTTTCAATCTCAAACTGTTGAAAAGCATCTTTCCTGATTTGTCTACAAACTGTCTTCAATAATATTGTTGTTATACCTTAGTTGTAAACAATGCATTGATTTTGATTAATTTAGCCCCCATAATCTTAAAACTACAATCATTGTTTCGAGCGTGTGAACAAATTTCAATTGACTTAACAATCTGCTCAATTATCTCTAGTAATTACCGTTAATTTTCCTTTCAAACTACCGATACCGAACTTCACGGTGATTAAAAAGATAACGTTCCGACACTAAAGCTCAATTCACATGGTTTAAAATAATATAGATACTTAATGTGAGTGACCTAATATACCTACTCAACGACCGAGACTAAACGACCGACCGACGCAATTTGGTGTTCAATAAATTTAATTTTGATTGTGAGTGTTTGTTTTTGTTTTTTTTTTATGTAATTCATTGATGTTTTCAACACATTAAGTTGCTGTTAATTTTATTGAAACATGAAACTTAGTATGCTGTATGCTTGTACATTATTAAAATGGCAATTTAAAACTCAACTCGAAACATTTTTGTGGACTTTATTGACTGAAATTCAGTTTAAAGTTTTTATGACTTTTAGTCCAAATGCATTTTTGCCCAGACGACAGTTGGACTCATCTTCTTCTTCTATCTTGTATTTATTTTATCTGTACATTGTACATATTTATTTTTCTAAAAATATTTTGTTGGAACATACATATGTAAATAGGTGATAAATTAATCGCCTTTTGGCAGTTGTATGAATACGCTGGTAGGTAATGATTATATTGGGCCATTTTCATAGTTCTTTTCTTTCTCATAGTACTTAATTCATAAATAAATACAGGCCCCTGTCTAAACGATAAACATTGCAAGCATTGAACATGACAAAGTGTATGATTAACTCTTTTGTGCAAACATTGAACATGACAAAGTGTATGATTAACTCTTTTTTTAACTCTGTCAAAAGTCATAAGTAGGTACACATGCAAGAAAGTAGGTACAATTTAGAACAAGTTTTCTGTGTTTTTGGTGTTTTTTTGTTACAAATAAGGTAGAAATGTGACGTGGATAACAAGACACATGTTATAAGTAATTTATAAATATCTGATATATTGGGTGGAATGCGAAACGCATTATCTCAGTCCCTTATCTCATTTTTTTGAGCCATTGCTATATGCAAAATAAACTTGAGATATGTAAATCGTTCTCATTTGTGAAAGATTTCCGAGTATGCAAAAAAAGCCAAATCTCGTTTAAATGAGATAAAGGAAGGCTATCAAAATATTGAGACTGGAAATTAGTTGTCTCGGGATGTAAACTGTACCTTGACCTACTTCTACAGCCTAAACCACTGAAGCGATTTTCTTCATATTTTTGAATTAAGGTTTTTTGGTGTCTAGAGGAGGAATTTATTTCTTTTTAGCTCCAAAAATAACGGTATTTGCCATGCAACTGTTAGATAAAACTCATCCCAAAATGGCTCCAACGATTCTGAATTAAAAAAAAATCGGTCAATTACTGTAAAAAAGTTGTAATTAGTTGAAAATTGTTTGTACAAGAAACTGTTATTAATGGTACATTCCATCATATAAGGTTTTTTTGTTTTTGTTTTTTTGGATTAAAAAAAATATTTTTTTTTTGAAAATTCATTATTTTAAAAATGAGTTGATGAATTATTTGTAAATTTCAGTTTTAAATGTAAATTAATAAATACTCAAATGTAGTTAATAAATGCAAAAACAGCTCGTCTAGCAGAGCTTGTTACAATTTTTCCGAGCCCGAGAACCGAATAATTTATTATTAATTACTTTTTATTGCAAAAAAAAAAACAAACGACGACAAAAGAAAACCCGACCGGCACGAACAAAGTTAAAATGACTTATGTCTTTTGGTTGCAACACGAATGTCAACACAAAAGAGAAAAAGCGATATTCGATTATCGAATTCGGAATTGTAACCCGAGATGGCACTTGGATGCTACCACCACGGCTAGATCAAATTAAGGGGTGAGTTCACCGGTGACGTGAAATAACGCCAAACGAAATATAGCCAAATTTTGAATTAGGCCTTATTTCCATCTCAAAAACTAAATAACGCCAATTTGGTTTTATTTCTTATGCCCGCTGGAAATAAAACCAAAAAAATAATCGAAATAAAACCAAATCTATCTCAACCAGTTTTTCGGCCTTATTGCAATGCGAAAATAGAATTAAGGCCAAATATTTCTTGAGAATCGTTATTTCATTAAATAGGTACAGGTTCTTTAAAAGATAAAGAAACTTTTCATTCACCCAACCTCGCACCCACTCCAAATCCTATAGCGAGCCCAAGCAGGAGGGTTGCAGGGGGGCAGCATACGTACCTCACTGTTTATTCGTGAATTTTAAAATTTCACAAACCAAATAAAGGAGGGGGTTTATTAGGTTTGTGAAATATAGATAAAAATTCTCGAATAAACAGTGAGGTTGAATGTATGCAAAGTTTCTTTTGCATTTAAAGAATCGCCCCGATTGCATTTGGGCGATATTTCCTTATATTGCAGTTGTTTTTGGCATTGTTTCCTATTTTGGGCTTTATTTCCCATTTTGCCATTTTAATTTATCAATTTGGGCGTTGTTTCATTTTATGAAAGAAAGCAAAATAAGGAAATAACACCCAAAATGAGAAAAAAAAATTACAACAACAATTTGCTCAGTGTTTTTTGGGAGTTATTTCCAAATCGATTTGGGCGCTTTTTTCTTGGGCGCTATGTCCTAACGCCGGAAAAAACTTAGCGGTTAAATCTTGGCTCACATGACTTTTATAATATTCAATGAACTATAGGTGCTTTTTTTGAAAACTCTCACCTTTAGAATCTCGAATGTTGTTCATTTAGTTGTAAATACACTTTTGCCACCATCCAAGCATTCCTTTTCCATGAATTTTTCTCTTCAGTTTGCCGATTACCACGAAGGAATTAAATATTAAATTTTTAGTCGTTGAAAATAAATTGTAAAATTTTGTATGCAAAGCACATAATGGCTTCCTCAAGCGGAAACTCAGAATTATTGACCTTTAATTGCTTTTGTCTTGATATGTTGACGCCGAAACACAAATAAGCTTTTGTGGTTTTTGGCGGTGTGATTGAGTTGGTTGGATAGAATATCAATCAATTCGAAATAGTAGAGAGTTTAAAGACTGATGAAGATTGAAATTCATCATATGAATTAACCATTGGTATAGAAGACAGTGGAAAAGCTGTTTTTTTTTTGTGTTTACAGTTTTTGCAGCCCTTGGGGCTTTACCCAAAACAAAAAATATGCAAGAAATTGAACAATGTGATTTAATAAGACATTATTTTTCTGCAAGTATGAAACAAATTCTTTGGTTGATTTTTGTTGTGATATAACGGGTGATTTTTTAAGAGGTTTAGAACTAGTAGCCCATCCGCTGAGTCCAATTTTGGCATACTCTTTCACACATATCGGCCGGTATCTCACGAATGAATGCATGGATGTTGGCTTCCAGTGCGTCAATCGAAGCGGGCTTGTCCCTATAGACATTAGCCTTGACATACCCCCACAAAAAATAATCTAATGGTGTCAAATCGCACGATCTAGGCGGCCAATTGACCGGCCCGAAACGTGAAATTAACTGTTCACCAAACTCGCCTCGCAATTGCGCCATTGTTTCGCGTGCTGTGTGGCATGTGGCACCGTCTTGTTGAAACCACATATCATGCAAGTCAAGAACTTCCATTTCGGGCAAAAAAAAGTTTGTTATCATCGCTCGGTAGCGTTCACCATTGACAGTAACGCTGCGATTCGCATCATCTATGAAGAAACATGGCCCAATAATGCCGCCGGCCCATAAACCGCACCAAACAGTGGCTTTTTCGGGATGCATTGGTAGCTGTTGCAATGCTTCTGGCTGATCTTCACTCCAAATGCGGCAATTATGCTTATTTACGTACCCATTCAACCAAAAATGAGCCTCATCGCTGAACACAATTTTTCGATAAAAAAGCGGATCCTCGGCCAGCTTTCCAAGAGCCCATTCACCAAAAATTCGGCGTTGTGGTAGGTCGGCTGGCTTTAGTTCTTGCACCAGCTGTATCTTAAAAGGCTTTACGCCCAAATCCTTCCGCAAAATTTTCCACGTAGTGCTGTAACAAAGGCCTAACTGCTGGGAACGGCGCCGAATCGACATTTCGCGGTCTTCTGTCACACTAGCTGATACGGCCGCAATATTTTCTTCACTACGCACAGTACGTAAACGTGTTGGTGGTTTAATGTCCAACAAAGTAAATTTGGTGCGAAATTTGGTCACAATCTTCCGAATAGACTGCTCAGAAGGTCGAGAATGCCGACCATAAAATGGAAGCAGCGCGCGATGAACATTTCGAACCGAGCACGAATTTTGATAGTAAAATTCAATAATTTGCAAGCGTTGTTCATTTGTAAGACGATCCATGGTTAAATTGCAAACCAAACTGAAGCTGTTTGACAGTGACACAAGGTACTAAACACACGTCAGCTGTCAAAACCAGTGTTGCCAAAACCAAACCAGCTAAAAAATCACCCGTTATTATTTGTAAACAAAAAACGTTAAAGACCATTGAGCAAATTCGATAATAAAATCGGTGCTGTACCTGCTTGGGTTTTAGCGTTTATCTCACCTCCTATATTCACCTGAACTTTCATATAGGTATTATAGGACAAGTTTTGGATTCGTGTAAAAAAAATACGAGATTACAATCAAACATGACATTACGATGATAGAGAAGACGAAAAAAGTAAGTGGCACAATTCTGTCTCTCTGTCTGTACCTGAATCTACAGCCTAAGCCGATTCAAGACTTCGAAAGAATGCAAAAAGAATTCAAAGAATGCATGAAGTCTCAAAAGATTGTAATCAGTGGATGGTGACCAAAGATTTGAAACAAAAAAGATTGCAATCTTTTTAACAAAAAAGAATGGCAACTGCATTTTTTGAGGTCGTGTTCTCAAAAAATAATTATTTATTTTTTTATTAAAGTCCTAAAGATTGCATTTTCGAAAGATTGAAACCTTTTACAACTCTGATTACTAGCATAGGTATTTTAAAAGTTCTTAAGTTCCAAGCAACTTGAACATAGGAGCAAGTACGTGCTATCCAGCAGGGCTAACTTTCTAGATTTTGAGAAAGAGCCAATAAAAAGAGCATTTAAACAAAAAAAGAGGCACCACTGCAAACGTCCCCAAATAAAAAAATGCCAAAAACACAAAAACTTAAAAAAAAAACTGTTGTAAAAAAAATTACATTGTTGTCCAATCTTGTAGCTCTTTAGTAACAGTTAAATTAAAAGCTGAAAGATTCGATTGACATGTTTCTAATTTAAGGAAGTTTGTACATTTATTTTTCATTAAAAACACACACGCTACTATGCGGGAGAGTGAAAATGTGTGCTGGAAACCTGTATAAAATGGCACAGAGTTACTCGTCCAAATGATTTTTAATACAAACATATTTCCAATTTTTAACCGAAATTCCTCCATAATAGTGATTACAAAATAAATTCTGTAAGCCTTTTCTTTTGCTTTTAATTCAAAAAGTTTAAGTCAATTTATATTTTTTCTGGAGAGCTTATTAAATGGCAGAATTCATAACCTGGATCAAAACATGATATGTCTTCATCAGAATTAATAATGACTGGATCTAAAAATCTTAGCACAAACAATTTTTTATATTTGAAATCAATTCTCAACGTGATTTTATCGCAGATTGTCTGATATATAGTATAACATTTTCTTATAGCAACAAAATCATCATGAGAAACATTTTCTTTTTTCAAACAAGCTTCAGCTTCGTCGCCTATATGTATTTCTTCAAAATTTTTAATGAGCAATTCGTTTTCGTAGTTAATATTTTGAATTTGTTTGTGTTTCAAGAATAGACATCGATTTTTTAATGAAACAAATTTATTTTTTAATGAAAGTGAACGCGTTCAGATTTCAAAGAATTATTTACTCAGATGAAGAATTTCCAAGAATTTTTGTATTAGAGGGAAATTCGAAAATTTTGAAAAAGGAAAGGACAATCGGCAAAACTGTATGGAAGGTGGTCTAGGAACCAATAAAAACGAGTCGTATGTCGTTGGATAGGTATTTTTATGCGCTACAATAGTCACTATGGCAGTTTATTTCAAATCACTGTGTGAAAAAAGTTATTTACTAACCAATGTTTTGTTTTGGTACATTTCAGTGTGGAAAAAATTTATACAAACTGGTCTTACCAATACCAATAATATGTATGTCGATGAAAAGGTATTTTTATGAACAATAATAGTTTCTATAACAACTTATTTAAAATCACTGTGTGGAAAAAGTTATTCGCTGTTTTAGGGAATTTTGGTACAGATAAAATTTATGGAGCATGGGTAACAAGTAGCCAATAACTTTTTTCACACAGTGATTTGAAATAAGCTGCCTCATTAACTTTTGTAGTACATACAATTTCCTTTCCAACGACATACGTCCCGTTGTTATTGGTTGAACTTGCGTTCACACTTTTTGCCCATACCAAAAAGAAAGCATTTTTTTCACACTAAAATGAACCACAATAATTCATTAATTTTCGAATAACTTTTTTCACACAGTGATTTGAACTGAACTACTATTAAAGGTATTGTAGGTAATGGAAATACCTTTCCAATGACATATATATTGTTGATATTTGTTTGACCAGTTTTCATAAATTTTGCCCATACTAAATATATACTTTTCATACTAGAATGCACCAGAACACAATTCTATTTAGCGAATAACTTTTTTCACACAGCAATTTGAAGTAAGCCCTCATAGTAACTATTGTAGCTCATAAAAATACCTTTCCAACGACATATGTCTCGTCCTTATTGGTCCTGTAGACCGTTTTGTCCTATTCTCCTTTAAGTAGATAAATATATTAAGGCCTAACTACATTCAATTCTCTTTTGTACAAGAGTGAAAAGGTGTTTTGTCTTTTTCCAATAAACTGTTCAATCCTAACTTTTAGCTCAAGTTTTACAAAAGTAAAAGTAAGAGCGTTCCTAACTTTTACTTTTGTAGAAAAGTGAAACACAACTACATCTAAACAAATAGTAAAAAAAAAACTAATTCATAGATGTCACTCACATCGATAATGCTGATCTAAGGTAGAACTATAGTGGTCAGAAAGCCACTGAAGCTAAAGTCAAAAACCAACGAAAAGTTGCTTTCCGTAGCGTCAAAAGGGGAACACACACATGATTTACTTATCATCTATCTCTTTTTGACATTCCTATTTCACCAAATGTCATTTTGACTTACATAAGTGAGGTGCGCTCGGGAGCAAACCTCACTTCCGTAAGCAAAGTTGAACGAAACTTGACGAAACGCTCCCCTCCGCAATTATAGTCGTGTCATATGCTTTCCTTGTATTTGCTTGCTTTCTTCCGACCACTTAAGTGCCCCTCCGAGCATTATAGTTCTAGGTCTAGCCTTTTCGGTGTTTGAATGCATTCAGCTCAACTCAAATCTTTTTCGCAGGAAGGTGTCACTAGAATATATTTGTATTTTTCACTTTTGCACTTTTGTACAAAAATGAAATGAATGTAGTTAGGCCTTTATTCTGAAAAAGAGTGAAAAGAGCCATGAAAATATCAAAAAGAGCCAATTTTGGATGATTTTAGAAAAGTGGAGCCAAGGAGCCATACATGAAAATAAGAGCCAAATTGGCTCTTTAGAGCCATGAAGGTAGCCCTGCTATCCAGTCGTGCATTTTATTTTTCTTCTTTTGACCCCACCTAAACAGTATAGAAATTCGAAGCATCTTATGCCAAGCAAATTGTATTTGTTTTATTTAAAATCATAGAGCAATGTTTGAATCAAAAATAATCAAATAGCTCTGCTGTAAAATCGCCAATTTGTGAAAATTTCCCTTTTTATTTTTAAGTTTAGTTATTCGTACGTAACAAACTAGAAGGAGCTACTTAAACTCATCATGTATTTTATTTTGTCTCGCAACCAGTATCTCCTCTCAGAAATTGATCTTCAGGTCATAGCTCGTCTGAGAAACATTTTGAAAGCTTATCTTTCTTATCACATTGAGGTTCTAATAAGCTATTTGTAGCGATTTCTTCGTATTATTTCAGGATTAATGGGAATCCCGTGCAGTTCTATTTGTTTTGATCATAAAAACAAAACCTACAAAAGATTTCACTGGAAGTACTCTTTCTTCAGTGATAGAAATTATTTTGAAGTGTAGAATGTCTTGGAGCTTATTAGCAATTTTATTTGGGTCTGCGTTCTTTACTGTGACATCTGGATTGTCGTTAAATTACAATTTTGCAACTTGTTCTGATGGAAAATCTGGTCGAAATTGCACATGCCCGGAGGGTAAAGTTATGGCAAGACAAGCCAATCGAAAACTGTAAGCCTAGAAAGAAACCAGAACTACTATTTGCTACTAAAACTACTAACGGCATCTACAAAACTGAAACAAAAATGTTTTATTTTGTAATATCCGCAGGTGTTTTGATCGATGTGAAGCAAGACTAAATGGATTCTGTGGGTTTTTGGTACTTGCAGTTGTTTTTCAGGAACGGACTCTGAAGGATCTTGTTTGAAAATTTGTTCGAATTGTGAAAATGGTTGGTGTTCGTCAACGGAAAAATGTGAATACAATCAAGGTTTTAAAATGTCAAAGTATAATAAGTGTGAGCCAAATTGTGAGGATCTCTGTACTGAAAATGCTATCTGCTCTGCTTCAGGAGTGTGTTCCTGCAATGAGGTTACAAAATGTCCAAAAATAATTCAAAATGTGAAGCAATTTATTCGGAGAAATGCTCAGAAAACGCTAACTGTTCAGCTCCAGACATTGTGTAATTGCAAAGAAGGATACCATGAATTCAGACAAATTTATTGCATGCATCACATTAACTATGAAAGTAATTTATGTCATAAAGAGTTCACAAGATGTCACAGAAGGATTAATATGCACATGTGTTTATGCCAAATCCAAATCCACATAATTGTCATTTTGGACGTTTCAAACTTTACCTTGTGAAATTAACAAGCTTGCTCTTTCCGACTTCGCACAGGTAGACAACAATCTAAGTAGCGCAGCATACAGACCGAGCCGAATGAAACCGAATATGTGTGAAACAAGCCTAACTGAAAAGTGGAAGTTTTATTTTATATTTTATCAGTTTTACTTATTTTTAACAATTTTTTTTCAAACCTGAAGGAAATTCAAAGAAGAAAAAAATAATATCGGCTCATTCTGCCGATTGGTTCCCTAAAGGTAGCTTCTAGATAAAATTCCTTTTATAAGTTGATCATCTGATGTGATTTGGCTATCGCTATTCACAATTATTACGTCACAGTTCTCTCATTCAGTCACTTAAGACATCCTTCCAACTTCAAAGGGTTATAAATGAACATTTTCAATGGCCCTAGAGTAGTCTAACTTAAGCAAACTATGGGTGGAATGCGAAAAGAACTAACTCAGTCTCATGAGACTGAGCTCTAGGAATGAGCTATAGATAATGAGATTGAGCATTTACAATATGAGACAAATCTCAATTTGGTATACAAAAAACGTGGTTCATATCATAATCTCAGTCTCAAATAAAAAAAAAAAACAATTCAGTGGAAAAATGTTTTCATCAAGTGAAAGATCCGAAAAAAAATGATTTTAGAAATAGCTTTTTTGCAAACTTTATAAGGAAAATATTTATTCTAATTTCAAAATTGGAATATGAAAGATGTTTGAAAAAACTACCACAAACTTCAAAGAAAAAAACTTATATATAGATATATTAAAATCAAGCTATATATAAGTGTGACATAAATAAACTAAAACCATGGGAAATTAATTATGGAAAAAAATCATTAGAATCGATTTTTAATTGTAAAATGGCTTAGAGCTAAAACAAAGAACGCCATTTGATTACTTGAGGAAAAATTAATAACTAAAAAAAAGTATTTCTTACATTATAATCTTATTAACGTTTACGCCAGTTTTGAGTCCTTATCGATTTACATTAAAAACTGAAATTTGTATGTAATTTTTTTTTTTAATTATTTATTTTTTAATCCAAAATTTATTTTTTTCAAAATTTTGATTTGCCATACTAAGAGCGTTTTTAAAAAAGCTTTTGTATTGAAATCAGTTGGGCCGTTGATGAAAAAATCGAAAATAAAATAACGTAATGTGTCAGGTACCGTTAATAATAGTTTCTTGTAAAAAAAAGATTACGAAAAAGTACAAATTTTTACAGTAATTCCCTGATTTTTGTATCAAGATCGTTGGAGCCGTTTTTGAGGTAAATAAACTTTTCTCTAACGGTTGTATGGCAAGTACCGTTATTTTTGTAGTTTAAAAGAATCAACGTCTCCTCTAGAATTACCAATAATCTTTAATTCGAAAATTTGAAGAAAATCGCTTGAGTGGATAAGGCTGTAGAAGAAGATCAAGGTACATTGTATCTCCCGAGACAACTAAGTTCCAGTCTCAACATTCTGATAGCCTTATCTCATTCAAATGAGATTTGGCTTTTTTTTGCATATGGAAATATCTCAAATGAGAAAGATCTCTAAATTGAGAGACATCTCTTTTATGAAAGATTTATCTCAGGTTCATTTTGCATGTGAAAGCTTGCAATAGTTCTAAGAAATGAGATATGACATGAGACTGAGATAAAGCGTTTCGCATTCCACCCTTATGTCTGGGCCCGGTCAGAGTGAAAACCTGTATCTGGGTTATTGAAATAAACTTCGATAGAAACCTGGATCCCATGTTGTTTTTGTAATATATGTTATAGAAGACCTTGACCCAGACTCGAAGATGATAAAACGCAGCTATTGTTCAGTTCAAAATGAATTAAATCAGCCGATTTCGCACGGCGTTCGAAGAAATTGGGAATTGGAGAGTATCGCGTGAAAATTTTTTTTTACAATTATTATCAATCATAAAATTCGCAAAGTTAATTGAGACATCACTATTATCCCATGAATGTTCCCGAGTTGGGCTATAGAATTTTGTACCTTCAGTTTGTTACGTTAAGCCAAGTAAACCAACACATCTTTCATGAATACATACTCCCATGAACTGCCTCTTCAGGCGACAGTTCATGGTAAAACCATTTAAACGCTCCATTCACATGGTCATTAAAAAAGACTTCAAAAAGTTCACCTTTAAAAAAAGTCCAGAAACTTCACAATGCATCCTTATTGGAACTTGACTTGTTTACAAGAGCACAATACACACTCTTTTAGCCTGTAAAAATTCACTTCCCTTGACCTGTGACGGCTGCCGTTTTGTCGACTGTCATACAATAAATCTCACAACACAAAAGAAACAATCCAGATCAACGCAGCAAAAAAGAATCGAATACATATCTTGCATCATCCCGAGCTCAAGTTAGCCATGCTCCACTGATGGTACCAAAAATAAAAAAAAAATTAGCTCCAAAATGATAAACGAGAAGATCTTCTGATGGTGCTGGGAAGCTCCCGGTCACAACCAAAGCTGTCGATTGTTCAACACCACGACACAACAGGAAATTTTCCTCGTTTATCAGTCTGGCACCAAAAATGCGTTCATAGCATCCGGTCGGTCGGGCTATACGCTTTTGACCTGCAAAAATGAGAGAAAAAAAAAGAAATTCTTTCTTGTTCATTTCGGACATTTATTGACCAATTTGTGACCCAATTTGGGGAGATATGATGCGCCTCCGCTAATACTGTTTTGGTTGAGAGTATAGGAAATATTGGCAAACCGCATAACCATTCCGACTCAAACAAGTGGATGAATTGAGAAAAGTTTTTCATCTGAATTTATTGCTTTTTTGAGAAAAAAATAAAACAGAACATTTTTTTCCAGAGAGAATTTTGCTAGACATTGTGGTGACCGTGATGGCCCCGTTTTATTTCAATGAAAACGACGATATTCCCATATAGTTCAGAAGTTAGGGTTTATTTTTAACAAGTGATTTCCAGTGTTTTAATATTGCGTTGGTAAAAAAGTATAGAAATCTGTGAGGAGGGATTATATAATTGACATTGACACTTGCTATAGAAACGACTCAATTGAGAGGAATAGATGACGATTGGAATGATTTCAATTTTTGTTTTTTCTTATTCAGAATAAAATTCCTTTTCTGCTGCTCTTACAAAAAACGGGTTCCAACGCAAAAATAAAAATAATTAGCATCATAATTGGACGCTGAATATAAATATTTTCAACTGCAAAAGGCTTTAAATAACGGATTTAAAATCAAGCAATTTACTAAGTGTCTAGCCTTTACAAAGCCAGAAAGTCCAAAGCAAATATTTCACTTATTACCAGCAGTATTGAAACCTACACGCACAGTTAAATAATTTGACTTTTCATTTGTTCTAAAGGGTATCGGTTTTGTGTCAGAAAAAACTTCGAGGTTTTTATTTTCGATTTTCTCATTAACGGCTAAGCCGATTTCAATCAAAATTTTTATAAAAATCTCCTTTAAAATGTCAACAATATTGCATATACAAATTTTTAAAAAATAAGTTTTGGATTTTTAAGATAATATTTAAAAAAAATTTGAATATTCAATATTTCGAAAACAGGTTGATGAATTTTTTTGAAACTACGTTTTTAATTGTATTTTAATATTTTCTAAAAATAGTTACCACATTTTTTGTATTTTAAATGTTACTTTAATCTATACACATAAATAAAATTGGCGTGTCTGTCATTAATATTGTAATAATTTCAAGTTTTTGAGCTTAGGTCGCTATTTACTTGCTAAGAAACATAACTGCATGACTGCATCATTAAAAAAAATTTTGTCTGTCTGTGTGTTTGTCCGCGGTAACCTTCAAAACAGCAGAACATGTTATAATGGTACTTAACGTACATGAAGTGGATAACTCTGGGAGAAATCTAGGCTTCCTTTAATTGTAAACGGTATCTTTAAAATATTAGAAAAAGAATGAAATTAAGGGAAAATTATGTCGAAACAAAAAATTTATATATAGGAAATGATTACAAACAAGTATAAATAATCGATTTTAAAAGTGTCAGACAATTGAATTAGAACAATAATTATATAGTCTTAGAGGTGGTGAAAGCTTTGCTCAAAATTTAGTTGGCGTATTAGCTCAGGTGGTTGTTTATTTGGTTAGAAACATATCCTCGTTCAATGAAAACTCTCTGAGTCCATTTTTGTTTATTTTGAGACATCGGTACTTTTTATGGATTTGTCCTAACCAGAATTTAAAAATGTTTGATTTTGGGATTTTTAAATTTATAAATAGACCAACATAAGATTTAGAGACCTTTCACAGAACTAAAATGTTTATATTTTAATAAATATGTATATCGTATTAACGAGAGGTTTCTTCGTTTCGAAAGAAATGGACTTAGGGAGTTTTGATAGAACGACGACGATATGTAATTGCATCATTTAAAAAAAATTGTCTGTTTGAACACAATAATGTTCAAAACGATTCTGACGCAACTTTACGTACATGTTGTGGAGTAACTTAATGTACTTTGAATGGTAAAAATGGTAAGAATATCTTTGAATTTTTAGAAAAACAGTGAAATTCTGGAAAAGTTATGTCGAAAAATTAAATAAAAATATTTTATTGAAAATAAGCCTTTAGGTACCTACTCGCAGCTCCGCCAGCAAAAAATAAAAAAAAGTTCGTTGCACCCCCGCGGGGGAGCACAGTCGGCGCAGTCGGGCCGAGATTTGGAATTGTGATATACTTTTCTCTCAGTATTTTGCGGGATACCGGCATAATCTCCAAAAACAAAATCTACAAATCCAAAATCCCCACACTTTTAAAAATCCCCAGTCACAAAATCCACGAACCAAAATCCCCGATCCAAAATCCATAAATTCAGAATTCACAAATCCAAAATCCACAAATCAAAAATCCACAAATCCAAAATCTACATATCCAAAATCCACAAAACCAGATCCCCAATAGAATTCTCTAACAAATATATCACTCTCTCGTTCATTTACAAACGCCAAAATTGGCACTGTGGCTAATTTATCATATCCAAATTGGCCGTAAAATTGTATTTTTTCGCTTTGCACCTCGCAATTTAACACTTTCGAAAGCTATCACTCTTGAAATTTGCAGATTCGTAAAATTCCCTATGCATACATACTTGTGGCATATATTGGAATATGATCCAGAATTTTGGTTGGTTGTTGACAATCTAAGGAGAAACTCTCCCTGTACACAAAATTCTATTGAGGCCTGGCCCCACCACCGCCACCTCAAGGCCATCGCTGAAAAAATACTCCGGGCTTAATTCTTTAATTGAATCTATCCAAAAAAAAATTGTTGTTACTACTACCATAGAAAAAATAGCCAGAGGTACTTAAAACAAACAAAAAATAATGGCCAAAAAATATTCTAAAATAAACAAGAAAGACAATATCAAAACAATCAAAAATCGGGAAAGTCGAGTTCCTAAAATTCATTGCCTAAAATATTATCACTATTAGTACGGGGTAATTAGATTTCATTATATGAGCTCTGAGAAATAATTCAAACATGCAGTTTGACTTTGATATTCAAAAGGGTATTAGTACACGAGCCGAAAACCACATTTTTCACAATTGCACCTAGAGTCATTTGGCCGCCATTTTGTTTTCAACGGCTTTTTTTGTTATCAGACGTAACTCACGTATTTTTGACGCTACGAAAAAAAATTGTGAGACAAACTTGTAGAAAATTTAATTTTCTACAAAATATGTTAAGTAACTTTTTTCGATAAGTGCTTTTTTTAAAAAGTTATACTGCATTTTCTTAAAAAAAGGAGGGGTTGATTTTGGTAAATTCATCATATCTTATTTTTTTGTTCTAAAAAAAAAAAAAATTCGAAATAAAAGTTATAGTCCCTTCAATTATCTATATTTTTTGCCTTTACAGTTTTGTTATACGGCTTACGGTTCTCGCCCTGTAGCGCATATTAATAGTAGAGAACTGTATAGAATCATATATTTTTAACTACTGGACTTCTGCTGGTAAATAGAAACCTCGAGGTTCGAAAGCAAATTAGTACTCGAGCCGAAAACATAATACTTCACAACTGCCCGTAGAGTCATTTAGCCACCATTTTGTTTTTAAGGTATTTTATATCTTCGCAAGTAACTCACTTTTTATTTATGCCAGACAAAAAAGATGTAGAACAAACTTGTAGAACATTTAATTTCCAACAAAATGTTTCTTGTAACTTTTTTCGATAAGTACTTTTTTAAAATTGTACTGCATTTTGTTAAAAAAGGGTTTCTTTTCAATTTATTTTTTATAAAAAAATAAATGTCGAAATAAAAGTTGTAGGTAGACCTTTCAATTATCTATATTTTTTTCCTCAATATTTTTTTATTATGCGGTATACCTTATGATATGATTTGTTAATAGTTTAAATTATTTGCGTATAGTTTAACTATATTTCCGAATTGTAAAATTGGCTAATATCGTACTCTAATCGAGAAATGACTTCAGAACTTTTGTGGGAAATTACATAGAAATTCCCAAATTAATATCTTAAATTTCTAAAATAATGCTAATTTAATGTTATGCTATGTATGTTTCCACCTAAGGTTTATCTCAGCTTAGATTTAATAAATCTTTTTGGTGTTTCCACCGCACAAAAAGATTTAAAAAAGATTAAATCTGACAACACTTTCAAAAATGCAAATGGCGCATCAATTTTTCTTATGAAGTGCGAAAGAGACAGAATGTTTTATTCGTGTCAAACAATGAAGAACTGAATCGAGTCTCGAATGAATCGTTCAGCACCATGTTAAAATAGGTTAGTTCGATTTGTAAAACTATTTGTCCTAGGAAGATTTAATAAGATTAATTTCTAATCTCCAAGATTAACGAAATATATTTGTATGGTAAATTTTCAAGATTTAAAGAAGATTTGAGGTAAATCTTATTAAATCTCAGATTAGCGTTAGGTGGAAATGTAGCATTAGATAAATGTAAGATAATTTTATCGACTGTTTAAATGGATGTAACTTCAAAACGGCTGGATTTACGATAAAACATATTAAGACCTTTTGTGTAGAAAGTTCAATTTTCTATAAGAAAATCGTAAGTAGTTAATTTAAATACTTGTAATCATGCATAAAGTTATAAAATTCCAAATACAAACAGGAGTTTTCTCAAATCGTATGGAAAACCGAAATCTGCGACCAAATTTTCACAGATATCTTTTTTCGCTTAACTGTTTGAGCCTGTTTGGAAGGGAACAGATTCTATTTCTTTGTTGTTCGCTCGTTTTTGTAGTGATAAACTCCATGTTGAGGGTGGGGTGGAAGAGAGTTATGTCGTCAATAATTATTTGTTTGAGTATAGCCAATTATGATATGAATATAACAAAACAAAATTATAACAAAAATAAAACATCCAATGCTTTACGGATTTCTTGAATATAAATATATGCGCTACAGAAGTATGCCGCATAAGAAAAAAATATTGAGGCAAAAAATATAGATAATTGAAAGGTCTACCTACAACTTTTATTTCGACATTTATTTTTTTATGATAAATTGTTGAATAAAACACAACATCCCTGTTCAAAATAATGTATACCACTTAAAACTGAGCTTTTGTTATCATTGTCATATTTTTATGTCATATCTAACCTGAAATGTAATACTGAACTTCTATCTTTTTTTAATAAAATGAAGTCATCGAGAAAGGTTGTAATCCATTTATTTCTAGGGGTTCATTTATATCTTCTTACCATAAATTGAAAAGAAACCCTTTTTTAACAAAATGCAGTACAATTTTAAAAAAGTACTTATCGAAAAAAGTTACAAGAAACATTTTGTTGGAAATTAAATGTTCTACAAGTTTGTTCTACATCTTTTTTGTCTGGCATAAATAAAAAGTGAGTTACTTGCGAAGATATAAAATACCTTATAAAAACAAAATGGTGGCTAAATGACTCTACGGGCAGTTGTGAAGTATTATGTTTTCGGCTCGAGTACTAATTTGCTTTCGAACCTCGAGGTTTCTATTTACCAGCAGAAGTCCAGTAGTAAAAAATATATGATTCTATACAGTTCTCTACTATTAATATGCGCTACAGGGCGAGAACCGTAAGCCGTATAACAAAACTGTAAAGGCAAAAAATATAGATAATTGAAGGGACTATAACTTTTATTTCGAATTTTTTTTTTTTTTTTAGAACAAAAAAATAAGATATGATGAATTTACCAAAATCAAGCCCTCCTTTTTTTTAAGAAAATGCAGTATAACTTTTTAAAAAAAGCACTTATCGAAAAAAGTTACTTAACATATTTTGTAGAAAATTAAATTTTCTACAAGTTTGTCTCACAATTTTTTTTCGTAGCGTCAAAAATACGTGAGTTACGTCTGATAACAAAAAAAAAGCCGTTAAAAACAAAATGGCGGCCAAATGACTCTAGGTGCGTAACGTGAGTTACGTCTGATAACAAAAAAAAGCCGTTAAAAACAAAATGGCGGCCAAATGACTCTAGGTGCAATTGTGAAAAATGTGGTTTTCGGCTCGTGTACTAATACCCTTTTGAATATCAAAGTCAAACTGCATGTTTGAATTATTTCCCAGCAAAAGTCTAACTACCCCGTACGTACTCGTACACACTACATAAGCTACAAAAAAAAATTATTTTTTGTTATTAATTTTTCATTTTCTTAAACACAGATTCTTCTACCTAAGCGTCGAACTTGTCGAGTTGTAGAAGCTGAGTAAGGTCAATGATTCTCGAGATAACCTCTCCAGATGAGTCCTGAAACCAAAGGGCGCTCCCCCAAAACTCCTTCCTCCCTCCCTCCCTCACCCCTCCCCCTCGGCGGTACGGCGAGATGCTGTCCAACGTGTTTCCCCCCCCCCACCTGAGGTACGGCGGTGATGCTGTACGACACTCCCTTCTCGGCGGTACGGCGATGATGCTGTCCAATGAGTTACCTCCCTCGTAGGTACGGCGATGAAGCTGTCCGACGATTCCTATCATATAATTCCTTTCTAGGCGGTACGGCGATGATGCTGTCTGTCGTCTCCTTTTCCCTCACCGGTACGGCGAAAAAGCTGTTCGGTGTTCCTTCCCTCATTCCTTCTCGGCAGAACGGCGATGAGGCTGTCTGTTGCTCCCCACATCATCATATCCTTCCTCTCCCCAAATCTCCTATATTGGGCTGGATCAAGGTGTTATACGACCCGTGCCGATGATCAGCCTGGCTGAGGGCCCAATTCAAATACTAGCTCAGTCGCTAACGGAGTATTCGGACAGATGGCAATCTTCGAATTAACTAGCCTTCTCTGCATATACGGATCTCTGTGCAGAGTGACCACCCCTTCTCCGATACTCGTGGGAATCAAATGAATTTTTCAAATGATGTTAGTGGTAAGTCCGGTTCTTCTTCAAGTTCGGCCGGCAGTGCGACTGTAAAGTCGTCTGCTGTACCTCCTGTCTTGCCTGTTGGTGGCGAAACCGTGAGAAATCATGGTCTAGTTGCTGGCAACAAGAACAGTGAGAGTAAGGTAGAAATACCCAATTTCAGTGGTGGAGGGATCGTGAAGCATGGCCCTTCCACCACTACGGAGAGTAAACCTCCCCAAACTTCGCACCCTCACTTTAGTGGTGGAAGGATCGTGAAGCATGGCCCTTCCACCTCTAACGTGAGTGTAGCTCACACGGGTCCCAGTGGGGGTAGGCGTAAGCTTACACCTGGTGGGTCCTTTTACAAGGATAAGCGGAATGCTGAGAGGATCCTGAAGATCTTTGGTGCGAGACCGAAGGTTGGAGGTGACTCAAAGCATGAAGCAAAAGTAAGGTGGGCTAAGAGCTTCTTAGCTAAACACCAGACCAGCGGCGACTCCACGTCAAAGCGACAACGGTCTATTGAAGGTACCATGCCTTACGCTAAAAGGACAAAAGTGCAAAACACCAGCACTCCCCTCAAACCCCCAATCAAATCTTTTAGAGATGTTCTAAAAGATAAAATCGTAGTTGCGGTTATTGATAGAAGCGATATAGATGGTACGATATCTTCTGATCATTGGCAGATGGTGAAATTGAAGCTCTCGGCTGGCTTCTTAAGTCTTATGAGGGACAACCCGGGACCTCCTCCAATCACTAGTGATGGCGGTTGGCACCAGGGCCATGTCAAGCTCATCGCCTGCGATGATCAGAGATCGTGCGATCTCTATAAGCTGGCTATCAGCAGGATAGGAGAAGTCTGGCCAGGTGCGAAGCTTGAGGTAATTGCTAAGGAGGACATCCCTTGCAGGCCAAGAGCACGTACCTGGATCCCGGCTGAACCCTCCTGTATGGATGAAATACTCCAGATAATCCAGCTTTCGAATCCATCCCTTCCCACTCACAACTGGAAAGTCGCGAAACTGGAGGAACAAAAAGGCCTTTACAGAGGCGCAATCATTGTGATTAATAAAGAATCCCTTGTTCCTCTGGCGCAGACTAAAGGTGTGATTAGGTTCGGGTTTGAGACAATGAACCTTAGGGTCTATAAAAAAGATGAGGTAGATGCAGCTTGCGCTCCTCCACACCCCCAAGAAGACGAAGCTGTGGTCGGGGACCCTGGTGTGTCCATCACCTTCCCGTGTTTGGAAGATGATGCATCCAGGGCATCTTCGGCTCCAGTGGAGTCCTCTCCTAACGTCGACAGCCTTTCCGACATGGAAACTGAAGACTATTTAAACAGTGTTCTTTTAAGTGAGGACGAGCTTTTAAGTTCGTCCTCTGACTTGGAAGAACCTGATAATACCGTGGTGGAGGCTGATCTGCCTAATTGTAGCCAAAATGCTGCAGTTAGTTCAGATTAACCTCCAACACTCCATCAAGGCGTCAGCCTCACTTCTTCTCCGAATATCCAGCAACGGAGAGGATATCGTCCTGATCCAAGAACCTTGGATTGTGAAATCCATCGTAAAGGGACTCAGGACTCCTGGATACTACCTACTGTATGCGTCCGGTAAAGGTGAACCTAGATCCTGCATACTAGTAAAAAGTAGCATTAATGTATATTTACTACCTAATTTCAGCGATCGAGATATTACGGCTGCAAGACTGGAGACGACCAAAGGCACACTTTGGATAGCATCGGCGTATCTCGGCCATGACCACCTTGGCCCTCTCCCAGGTAAAACCCTGGAGAATTTTATCGCTGAAGCAGAAAGGCGAAATATCAGCCTCATTATTGGGAGTGATGTCAATGCCCATCACACAGTATGGGGTAGTACTGATATTAACGATAGAGGTGAGTCTCTTTTCGATTTTATCCTAAATACTAACCTTATAGTAAGTAACGTAGGCAATGAACCAACTTTCGTTACCAGAAACAGACAAGAAGTTTTAGACTTAACTCTTGTCTCCGACAACATCTATCAGATGATTTTAAACTGGAAAGTTTCTAGTGATCACTCGTTCTCTGATCATAGATACATTCAATTCAGCTTGAACGATGAACCTCCTGGCCAGTTAACTTTTCGTAATCATAGGAAAACAGACTGGCCTAAGTACAGAGAAACACTTAAGAGACTTATTAAACCTGACATTTTAAGTGTTCCATCCAACAAAAACGATCTTGACAGCAAAGTCAATGATCTTACTTTAGCCCTAAACAAATCATTAGAAACCTCCTGTCCTCTTATTCTAATAAGGGGTAAAAGGAAGCCACATTGGTGGACTTCGGGGCTCGAACCGCTCAGAAAAAACTGTAGGAAACTTTTCAATCGAGCTAAAAGTACTAGAGTAATGTCCGATTGGGATTCCTATAAGGAATCATTAAAATTATATAAAAAAGAATTGAGGAAAACCAAACGATCTTCTTGGAGGACATTCTGTGGCAATATAGAAGAAGCCTCAGAAGCATCAAGATTAAGAAAAATCCTCTCCACAAATCCAGTTATGCCTAGCTGCCTTCAAAATGCTGATGGCTCCTGGACCAACTCTTGCGAAGAATCGCTCAATTTGCTACTGGATACTCATTTTCCAGGCAGCTCACAGACTGTTAATAGCACTGCCCTTTACAGGACAAGCGAAAAACTAACATTTCCACAAGGTCTGATTACAAGGGAAAAATTACAATGGGCACTCAATAGCTTCAAACCATACAAGTCGGCGGGGCCAGATGGCATCATTCCGGCTGAACTACAGATGAACTTAGAAGTAATTCTGCCGATTCTGGAAGTCATCTTCAATGGTTGCTTAAATCTGGTCCATATTCCGCTTCTATGGAGAGAAGTCAAAGTTGTGTTTATACCCAAAGCCGGTAAATGTTCCCACGTAAACCCTAAAGATTTACGACCTATTAGCCTATCATCTTTCCTTCTAAAAACTTTTGAACGACTGATTGATATCGAACTAAGGTCAAGCATTGATACGAGACTATTGTCTACAGCTCAACATGCCTATTGCAAAGGGAAGTCAGTGGAGACAGCTCTCCACACACTAGTTCGTACCATCGAATATTCCCTCCATTATAAAGAATATACAATGGTTGCCTTCCTAGATATAGAAGGTGCTTTTAATAACGTTGATACATCTGCAATCATATCTGCACTGGTTTCTCTGAATGTGGATGGGTCGCTTGGTGAACTGATTAATCAGATGCTTACAAGCAGGGTTATCAATTCAAAACTGGGCGGCTTTTCGGCAAGAAGATCTGTCAGTAGAGGTACACCGCAAGGCGGGGTGCTTTCTCCCCTTCTTTGGAATTTGGTAGTTAATGAACTGCTGATTACCTTAGAGGCAGAGAGCTACAGAGTGATTGCCTATGCGGATGACGTTGCTATAGCAGTATCAGGAAAACATCCTAACATTTTAAGAGATCTTCTACAAAACGCTCTAAACAAGCTAACACGATGGGCAGATCGATGCGGACTTGGAGTTAACCCCCATAAAACAGATCTTGTCCTCTTCTCCAGGAAATACAAAATTCCGCAAACAGACCCCCCTATTATTAATGGTGTTCCACTAAAATTCTCAGACGAAGCTAAATACTTGGGTCTCATCTTAGATAAGAAGTTAAGTTGGAAACCTAACATACAAGAAAGAGTGAAAAAAGCCACAGTGGCACTTTTCTCCTGCAAAAAAGCCGTAGGTAGTAAATGGGGCCTCCAACCTCGAATCACTCACTGGCTATACATTTCGGTAATTAGACCGATTCTAACTTACGGCGTGGCAGTATGGTGGACTGCCTTGGATAAAGCGACACATCGCGACAAACTAAGCAAAGTCCAAAGAACAGCATGTCTATGTACTACTGGAGCACTTCGGTCGACTCCTTCCGCTGCATTAGACACTCTTCTCCATCTGACACCTCTCGATATTTTCAGCAAACAAACGGCTGCGAGCACAGCCATTCGCCTCAAAGCCTCTTCACAGTGGATCAATAATGAGATTGGTCACTCCGCTATTCTGAATTCATTCGGAACACTTCCTAGTAATACTGACTACACAATCCCACAATTGAATTTCGATAAAAATTTTGAAGTGACCATACCTTCCAGATCCACCTGGGAGGATGTGGAATTCTTAGAAGATCAATCAATTCACTTCTACACTGACGGATCGAAGACCAAAGATGGGGTTGGTGGGGGAGTGTACTCTGAAAGACTAAATTTAAGTCTCTCATTCCGTCTTCCTAATCACTGTAGCGTATTCCAGGCGGAACTTCTAGCGATAAAAGAAGTACTGTCTTGGCTCAAAGAAAACGTGATATCATGCTCGGATATCCGCATCTTCTCTGATAGTCAAGCCGCCATTAAATCCCTGGACTCTGTCCGTACAAACTCTATAACAGCCCTCAACTGTCGATCATCTCTGTTGGAGATGGCGAAACAGTTTAATATTCACCTTTGTTGGGTGCCGGGTCATAGTGACATTCCAGGTAATTGTAAAGCTGATGAACTCGCTAGAAGTGGAACATTACTACCCATTTTACCTGAAAAGGTAAACATTGGTATACCCATCGCTACGTGTAAGCTTTTACTGAAGCAAGATGCGTTGAAGAGAACAAACACAAGGTGGGAAAACATCACTACTTGTTTGGCGACAAAACAAGTATGGCCAAACCTTGACCTCAAACGCTCCAAGTGTTTAATATCTCTAAATAGAATGCATATTAGCTCTATTGTAGGTGTCATAACAGGACACTGTTTAATAGGCAGGCACGCAGCGCGGCTTGGCGTACCTTCAAACGATTTCTGCAGAAGCTGCATGGACGAGGAGGAAGAGGAAACGATTCCTCACCTTCTCTGCACATGCCCTGCTCTTTCCCTCAGACGTAGGCTCCATTTAGGAGTTTACTTCTTTAACGATCCTAGTGATCTGGCAAACACAGACATTTATAGTCTCACACGCTTCGTCAGGAGCTCAAAGTGGTTTTAGCGAGTAAGGAAAGAGTTTTTAAGATTCATGTGGTATCACAACGGACCAATTCTGGTCTAAGTGTGTCAGTACTTAGTACTGACAGCCACTTCTACCTAACCTAACCTAACCTAAACACAGATTACCCAGCTGAAGTATGTTTGGCGCGCGCCAAACATACTTCAGCTATGGGTAATCTGTCTTTAAGGATTTTGGTTTTGTGGATTTTGGTTTTATGGATTTTGGTTTTGTGAATTTTGGTTCATGGATTTTGATTTGTGGATTTCAGTTTGTGGATTTCGGTTTGTGGATTTCGGTTTGTGGATTTCGGTTTGGCGCGCCAAACATACTTCAGCTATGGGTAATCTGTGTCTAAGGATTTTGGCTTTGTGGATTTTGGTGTGGATTTTGGTTTTATGGATTTTGGATTTGTGAATTTTGGTTCGTGGATTTTGATTTGTGGATTTCGGTTTGTGGATTTTGGTTTTAAGGATTTTGTTTTTGTGGATTTTAGTTTGTGGATTTTGGTTTCTGGATTTTGGTTTGGGGCTTTTGGATTTGGGGCTCGGGTACCCAACCCGTATTTTGCAGAAGAAATCTGGCTGTTATAATGATTTTGGGGTACAAAATAGCTTTCATCCAAAACGTGGTTCAACCTGACCTTTGAAATTTTGAGCCCTAAAACTAAAACTAATTCTTAATGAATATAAAAATTAATCCATGTTTCCCTTTGTCACGCCTTAACTCAAGAACTGCTTGAAATATTTGGATGATGCGTTTCTCTAGGTACCTGTTTTATGTAAAAAAAAGTAAATCAATTGAGTTTGAAAAGCAATCAATTAATCCTGAAATTTGGTTCTAACAGATTTTTTTTTTTATTTTTTTTTTTTTACTATCCAATGGAAATCTTCAAAAGACACTCGGTAAGAATCGGTACCAAGTAGTGTGGGACTCTTACCGCACTAAAACCACCGGTGAATCAGGACCAATCTATGAAAGATCGACAAATGATTTTTATTTCTTAATTTTGAAATCGCATTGGGGGAAGTTTAAAGTTCTAACACTTTCCCATAGCTTTTAGACCATCAGCTCATGAGGCTTGGTTCTTCTTAATCTCCGAACATTGTTTCGTACATTTAGGACGCATAGGCGCCCGGAGGGGGGGGCAAGGGGGGGCAGTTGCCCCCCCCTGGCTCTGGACAATACCACACAACTAAGAAATTTTTCATTTTTTTCTTTGAATTTTAACAAATACTTTGCCTTCTATCCATGATTTGCCCCCCCCTGGCTCTGGATCATACTAAATGTACCTGAAAATATCCTTAGTTTCGATATTGTTGGAAGATATGGATATTTTCTATACAACTTCTTTATTGAGTTTATGGTTTGCCCCCCCCTGGCATTACCACATTTTTGCATGCATTTTTTTACTATGAATTTTAACAACAACCTACTTGTCTTTTTTGTCAGGGTTCATGATTTGCCCCCTCCTGGCTCTGGATCATGCCAAATGTATCTGAAATTATCCTTAGTTTCGATATATTTGGATATGAAAGCTTCTTTATTTAGTTCATGATTTGCCCCCCTGGCATTACCACGCAGCTTGCATTTTTACTTTGAATTTTAACAAATACCTGAAGGTTAGAAATCAATCTAGTTAAATCTTAATAGGACAAATAGTTTTACAAATCAAACTAACCTATTCTTATATTGAACTGAATGAAACAGTTCTTCATTCTTTGACACAAATTTAACATTCTATCTCACTGCCACTCCAAAAGAAATAAAATGCACGACTGGATCAACGTACTTGCTCTTATGTTCAAGACACTGCGGGTTTAAGAAAATTGTGTTTAAAACATTTAAATTATGAGAGAAAATGTAGAGAAGCATGAAATACGATATTTAAATTAGCTAAAACAACTCCTTTGACACTTTGAGGTGGAAAAAAAGAATGCCATTTTAATTCTTGATTAAATATGATTGTATGGGAAAAAAAATTTAAAATCGTTGGAGCGGTTTTTTAAAAAAATAATTTTGTATACATATATAAAATTCTTAAAACATTTTAAAGAACAAATTTTGGTATGCAAATCTAGAGTATATATTTATGTGTTTTTAAAAAAAAATTGTCAACCCATTTTTGAGATATCGAATTTTCAAAAAAAAAAAATTGAAACTTTTTTTAAATTCCAAAAACTTTTTTTTTGAAAATTTTGATATGCAATATTATTTAATTTTATCTAAAATTTGCATAAAAAATTCATCTAAGTCCGTTTAGCCGATAACGAGTAAATTCAACATAAAAAATACTTTCTATGACAGGTAGTTGCTAAGTGCAAAATTTTTTAATTTTTGATTAATTTAGTTTAATCAAAATCGTAGGAGTTGTTTGAGCAAACAAATATTTTCCATTGCGGTTTTTTAACGTTTGTATGGAAGGTACCGCTATTGTAGATCGTACTTATTTTAATACATGAAAAAAGTTTAATCAAAATCGTAGGAGTTGTTTGAGCAAACAAATATTTTCCATTGCGGTTTTTTAACGTTTGTATGGAAGGTACCGCTATTTTTTCATAAATGTAAAATTTTGTATACAAATATTTTAGAAAGTAGTAAAAAACTCTTAAATATCGCGTTTCAAAAAAATTGATTATATTTTTTTCGAAATATTTGATTTTCCAAAAAAAAAATTGAAATATTTTTAAAAATCCAAAAAATATTTTTTAAAAAATGTTGGTACACAAAACTATTTATATTTTTGGAAGCTTTTGTATAAAAACAATAATTAAAATCGGTCGTACTGTTTTGAAGAAAATCAAAAATTAAAAAAACGGTTCTTAGGGAGGTACCATTAATAGCCATTTTTGAAAAATGGTTTTTCACCCAAAGGAAGCCTTTACTAAAATAAATTAGTTGAATTTTTTTTAAGAAATTTTTTCGAGCCGTTTTAGAGAAAAATACGATTATGTAAAATTGCTAAAAAAAATGTATGGCAGGTACCGGTTCTAAAAAAAATGAAAAAAACGTGTGGGCATAACCACTAAAAGCCACTATGTACCAAGTTTGAAGAAAATTGATCGAGCCGTTTAGGCTGTAGACGAACAGACAGACAGACAGACAGAATTGTGCCACCCACTTTTTTGATGTTCTCTATCATCGTAATATCATGTTTGATTGTTATCTCAAAAATTTTTTTTTTGCACGAATCCAAAACTTGCCTTATAGTACTTATATCGCAAGTAAAAATGAAACCCCGTTTCTTTAAGAAATGAACGAGGCAGATAAATATATATATTTTGCCTGTTTGGTAATGTGAAGCTTTCGCCAAGTTTCTCAAACTTGGGTTTTTTGCTCCTATGGTTTTTGACAGCAAGTGTAAGTAGTAAGTAAGTAGGATATTTTTGAAATTTCCTTTGAAAGCCTATTGGTTGTAATGTCGAAAAAATATCTTCAAATACTCGATCGGAGAGATTTTGTTCACGCATCTTTTCTCCTGCCCTTCTCACCAAAAAATATCAAATAAAGAAGCCAATCCTCAGCTGTCAACTTGATTTGCCTACAAGCTGAAGCGAACAGCGGATGTATTAGATTTGCAAAGTATTAGTGAAAAGTAATGACAAAACGCACACATCGAATCAACTTGTCATTCAGCACACCATTCAGGACAGGTCTTATTGTTAGGCGTTTTCCCTTGGAGGTCGCGAAGTACTTTGCTAGCTTTTTTCAATGGAACACATCAAACTGCTTTCCCATGTAAAATGTATCTACTCGCACATTAGAGCATGTGCAGTTGGTAGTACTAGATAAGGGTTTTCATCTACTTACTCACAAGTACTTTGCCACCTCCAAAGGAAAACGGCTGTTGTTGCAATTCACATCTATTCTTCAACACGAAATTAAATTACAAATACAAAAATGTACACAATTGGGTTTTGGAGGGTGAAACGTACGATTTGCTTCTTTACCTATTTGATATTCTCTGCTTCTCACCCTGGAACTGAAAGTTGCTAGCAACTCAGTTTCCTCGTGTGAAAGGGGCCTATAGTGCCAGAGAATTTATATTTTTTTTATTTATGGTCGGCTTACACTTAAAAAAAAAAAATATATATTTACCTCAGCATTAATTTTATTTTTTTTAACCCCGAAGCCACACGGGCAAGTACTCATACATACTCATTTGTTCACTAACACATAAACCCAAGCAACTTGCTCATCAACTGGCATGGAATTTTTGAAGCCAGTAGTCAAGCAAGGTGAGAAGCAAGTTGGGAGACAAGCAAGTGGAATGCAAGTGGAAAGCAAGTGGGAGGAAAGTGGAATGCAAATTACGAATTTGACAAGCAGTGTATGTAGTCAACTTGCTTGCCAGTACTTGCCTGCGGATAAATGTTCTAGGTTATTCATAAACGTAGTCAAGTTGTAAGCTGGGTAAATCTGTCAAATTTTCCATACAAGTTTTGACAGATATATGAATACCCATTTTTTCTCAAGAAAATGCAAAAGTACCTACTATATCTTCGTTGTTGTGTTGTTTTGAAAGATTTCAATGAAATTGACACAGGTGATAGCTTATACAGAATTAAAAAAGAAAAAATATTTTCAAAACAGGGTGCTTTAAAAAATGTCAACTTCGTTGTTCGTTGAGTGATTTCAATAAAATTGACAGGATAGCTGAGACAGAATTATAACAGAAACGAATATTTTCAAAACGGTGTTTCAAAAAATGACACCATCATCACCATGACATGTGGCAATTTCGTTGAAATCACTCAATTAGACTTCATTGAAATCTATTAAGGTCAAAGGATTTCGAAACTTTTTTTTTTGAAACTGTCCTTTTTCCTTTCGTAAAATTACATTTTTATTTCTTATTTCAAAGATTCGGGAATGGATCTTCAATAACTCTGCGCATAATAAGCTCGGAACGAACCATATTTTATAGATCCACATCCTAGCATTTTTGGTTCGATAGTGAAAATGAATTTTGTTTTACATAAGAAGGTTTTATAATACAATTTCTATATACTACTGAAATAAATCAGCCAAGTAGAAGACTTAGCATTAAGGATTGGATTGGTTGAATTATTGATTCAAAATAGCTTTTTATGGCCTTTACCTAGTCCTTCAAATTGGCGTTTCGTTCGGCTTACTCACTTGAACTCATCAGTGACATAGTGAGGGCTTTGTGATACGCAATTTGTATTAAGTTCACTTCAACTTACATGAATTTTTCAACGAAAATCCACTGTAAACTATATCCAACAAGATTAGAATTCCTAATCATTAAGCTGGAAGTTTTGTTTGCCTGGGGCCAGGCATAGTTTCTATATAAGAAGGTTTTACAATACAAATTCTATATACTACTGAAATAAACTTTGTTTTAATCGAATCAAAAATAACATTCCCTTTTGATTTTTCACAAAAACTTCCAAAAAAATGCCTGTGTGGTTAAATAAGTGCGGTTTACTGTTATATATAAAATAATTTTACGCTGGATAACTATTAACAGTACCTCCCATAGAAGATAGAACGTTTTTTTTAGATTTTTTCATTATTGACTGAAGGATTTAAATTAAATTATTTATAAAAGCTTCCAAAAAGCTCAAATTATATTGCATTTTAAAATAAAAAAAAAATGTTTTTTTTTTGAAAATTCGATTTGTTTCTCAAAATTGGTTTGGTGTCTGCCCCCCCCTGGACAAAATCCTGCGGGCGCCTATGTTAGGACGGTCTCTATTTCAGAGTTTGTATGACCTTGCAGTCGCTGATTGTGTGATACAGCGTGTTTTTTAACCACTTCTGTAACCATTTCAATTTGAAGGTCACGATGTAGATCGCTATTTCTTATATACCAAGGGGCATCAATTATTCCACGAAGGACCTTGCTTTGGAATTTTTGGATGGGTTCAGCATTTGTTTTCTTTGTACAGCCCCATAGTTGGATGCCATATGTCCAAACGGGTTTCAAACACTAGTTTGTTCTGGATAGATAGGTCAGAGTTCTTTCCTAGTAACCAGTACATTTGTCTGTACTTCAAGTTTAGTTCTTCTCTTTTCTTTTTGATGTGCTCTTCCCATTTAAGCTTTGCATCCAAAGTCATTCCAAGGTATTTGGCGGTATTGGAGTAAGGTACTGCTGTACTGTTTATATAAATTGGAACATTGTTTATATTTTTATTTGTAAAGTTTATATGCGTCGATTTTGTTTCGTTTAGTTTGATGCGCCATATCTGCGTCCAATCATTAACTTTATCGACTGCATTTTGCAATTTTTGTGTAGCCTTCGTAACGGATTTATCTGGCACCAATGTTGCAGTATCATCAGCAAAGGTGGCCATGATAGCGTTGATGTCCACTGGAATATCCCTTGTATATAACAGATACAGGGTTGGTCCTAGGACACTTCCTTGTGGTACACCGGCTTCAATTTTCTTTAGTTCCGAGTAATTTTGGTCGTACCGTACTCTAAAGAGTCGGTTCGTAACGTAGGATTTCAGTTTTTCGTAGTACTGCCTGGGAAGGTCCCTATGCAATTTGTACTCAAGTCCCAAGTGCCAAACCTTGTCAAAGGCCTGAGCAACATCTAAGAATAGTGCCTTTTCCACAACATCCGTAATTCGATGCACTTGGTCTATCGTGGAATGTTTATTTCTAAATCCAAACTGGTTCTAACAGATTAAAATAAAAAAAAAATACTGTTGAATCTTAATCATCCGGAATTCGATTTATCGAGGACACATAATTTAAATTTGTTTTTGTTAATTTGTTCTCGAAATTTGTGTATACCCGGGCGGAGCCGGGTCGGGCTAGCTAGTTATATATAAAAATTAGTTTTTTAAGAAAACCGCTCCAAAGATCTAAATTTTGTTTGCATACACATATTCCTATTTTTCCAAGTAATAAAATGGCATATTTGGCTTTGAGCCTAGCTATTTAACTGGTTGTTTATACAATTTAAAGAACGATTTAAATGATTTTTAATACTTTTTTTTATATTTTTTCTATATTTTTTCTATAATTACTTGGCTATTTTTATAGTTGTTCTTAAGTTCCAAGCAACTTGAACATAAAACAAGTACGTGCAATCCATTCGTGCATTTTTTTTTCTGTAAAATTGATTAAAGTGTACTAAGCAGTTTCACACAAATTCGGCCGACGATTTGTCTACACATTTTGTATAGTTAATTAAAATGTTGCACTGACTTTGTATTTTGGGTAGGACAATGTTTTGTTTTATGTGTAGGAGGTCAGAATGATTATAAAACCCGATTTTAAGGCTTGAAAGTCCCTCATTTGGCTTCCATCTTCGCAAGAATGATGAAATGCTTAGGTAACTTTTTTTAAAGAAAATTTTATTTTCTACAATTATTTGTGCTAACTTTTGTTTAAGGTAAAGAAGTATCAGTCAAAAATACAGGAATATCTTAAGTTTTTCCTCAATAAAATTAATAGAAACAATTTATTGATACCCTTCAATAATATTTTTCTGAAAAACGTTCGTCTATTTTCAGTTGTAACTTTTTTTATTTTTATTTTACGGAAAAAAGCTTAATATTATAAATTGTAGAAGTTTTAATTCTGTACAAAAATTTTTTTTCAATTTTGTTTGTGAGACTAACGGTTCTCAAGATATCTTGGAAACCCTTTTTCCAGATGGCGGTCAAATGAAGAGGCTTTTAACCCAAAAAATCGAATTTAATTCTGACACTGACCCCCGCTATACAAAAAGAAACTTGTCCGACCCAAAATGTAAATTTTGGCAAAGATTTTCAAAAATGTATTTCAATGGACTATTTATTTTGTCAATAGTTCTAAATACATTTCTTAAGCTTAAAACTACATTTTAAATTGTAATGAGAACAAGCATTAGTCTTATAACCGATTAACACCAGACTGAAAAATAATTACCGTGAAATAAAATACCTCGCTCTTTAAAGATCTCACGTTATAGTGTATCAACTCGAAGCCGAAAGTTAGCTACCCTCTTTTGTATGCAATGGCAATATATATGTAATTATATTTGGCTGAACACGAAACTTGGGGTTGTTTGGTTTTGCTTAACTACAATTACCACAAAAATAAATACCCATCTCTTTTGTTGCCAGCTATACGGTCTCTGTGTACATTTAACACTATCATGCGGTGGGTAATACTAATTGTGTATATGCAAGTGGATATAATTTGTTTCTAACTGTAACGACCTAGCTCTATCAAATAAGCTCTCACATATAAATGTAATTTTGAGTATTAAAGCACGACTATCATTTAGGGGAAAAGTTGGAATTGGAGTCCAACGTCGTCGCTTGGTTTCGAGCTAGACCAAATAATGATAGGGGTCGAAATTTAGGGACAAAAAGCACCCCAGCCAGCATCACGTAGCAATACTGATATAACTCCTGCATTTGATTGACGGTGGTTTATATGGAGCTCTGGTGATTTAGCTTTTCAACGCAATAAAGTGAGGGTTGTGGTTGGTGATGTTCATAAATTATGTTTAGACGAGACATGAAACTTTGAGTGGGTGGGAATGACAAACTTCAAGTTCTATGTTCTTCTACTGAATTAGTTTATAAATATAAGGAGCTATAAAGGAAAATCTTTTAAAGTAATTTCAACTTATTTCTTAGTTTTCGAAAGTATCGTTTTAATGCATATCATAGGAAGGTACTTAATTGAATTATTATTATTTGAATTAAAAGAAAAATTATTCTTGAAAGGGTTTTTGTGTCCCTTTGCCATTGATAGGTCAACATTTTTTCTAAAACTCTTTGAAGTAATGATAAGAAAGGCAAAAGGAGAAATGAATTATAACAAAACAAGTGCCGGTAGCAAGTTCTGAGAGTAGATTTAGGACCAAAATATGAGTAGATACGTATAGGTTTATATGTATATAGGATCTGTAGGGGTATATTATTGTGCTATAGTTTTTTTATTAGCTTTTGTGTCAGAGGCGTAAAAATGTACTTTCGTTATAAGAAATAATAATGCGTCATGTTCACTTAGTCTAAAGACTTTAATATCATGGAGATCTCATTTACATAAATAAATGTATAAGTTTTTTAAGTGAAAAGCATTATGTTTTAATCTAAAAAAGGCCAAGAGGGTCCCCTTAAAAAATTTATATGGTGTTGAGTTCTATTAAGAGGATCGGTTATAAAGGAAAACGTCCGAGCATTATTTTCTATTTTCAAAAATCGTGTTGAAATGATTATTTGCCCTGGCATAAGAATCAGGTCCTGTACTACAAGGACCAATGGGGTTTCATTGAAGGTGTTTCGGAAAGCACATGGTGATCAACATTATTTTGCTTTCGATACCTATTGTTCCTGAGCTTCTGTAATGATGATATCTTGTGTGCATATAGAAATTTCCTAGCGTTATCCCAAATTCAAAGACGTTATGTAGATTGCATAAGCGTGGGTCATTCGACCAGAGCCACTCAGGAAATAACACGATTACCAAACTTCTTCTTTAAAAGATAGCAGTTGTCTTTCCAGTTCAATTTTATTGGAGTCACATATCCTTTGTGTTGAGTTCAGCCTATTTTGCTTATTGACGTTGAAACGTCAAAAATGAGCTTCACCGGTAAAAATGAGTTTTATCCAAAGATAGGGTGGGTTGTTAAATGTGATTTGTGAAGGTGAAAAACCGCTTAATGCTCGGAATCTCTCTTGAACTGCACCGAGCTCGGAATTTGAAAATAAAATTTGATAATTTGCACAAGTTGTTTTACGATGTAAGATGTTACCCTCCATGGTGATTTGCCATGCACCAACATAGCAATTCAACACTATAACCTTACAAATATCACACGATCCTTGAATAAAAACGGTGTCTTAATGACAACTTATTCCGTTGCCAAAGTAAGACAACTCTTAGGCAACATTGGAAATGTTTATTCATATTTTTTTGGAGTATCACGGATAGACAAAGTTTGTAAACACCACTGACTGAATGTGAGTAGGTACAGCGACATTTATTGTGGAAGCCTAATCGAACCAGATAACCAATTTTATCTTGAAGCTACCTTTAATAAAATGCACGACTGGATCGCACGTACTTGCTCTTATGTTCAAGTTGTGTGGGGCTTAAGAACTTTAAAATATATTCAAGTAATTAGGTATAGAAAAAGTATAAAAAGCATTTAAATCGTTCTTTGAATTGTATAAACAGCCTGATAAATAACTTAGAGCTCAAAAAAAAGTATGCCATTTGATTACTTGAAAAAATATGAATATATGCAAAAAAAAATTTAAAATCGTTGGAGCCGTTTTCTTAAAAATTAATTTTTTATATATAAATTTTTTGTAACATTTAAAAAAAAAATTTCGTATGCCAATTTTGAGTATATATTAATATACATTTAAAACTGAGATTTCAAAATAATTCATCTACCCGTTTTTGAAATATTGAATTTTCAAAAAAAAAATTTGAATCTTTTTTTAAAAATGCAAAATTTATTTTTTTCAAAATTTTGGTATGCAGTATTATTTATATTCCAACAAAGCATTTGTGCAAAAAATTTCATTCAAATCGGATCAGCGGTTAATGAGAAAATCAAAATTCAAAAAACCGTTATATGGCAGGTACCGTTAATAAATGTTTTTGGTGATTTTTTTTTCTTACTAAAAGGTACATCATATCTACAATAATACACTGATTTTTTTTATCAAAATCGTTGGAGCCGTTCTTGAGATAAATAAGCTTTTTCTTAACGGTTGTATGGCAAGTGCCGTTATTTTTTGAGCTACAAAAAAAATTTCAATTTCCCCTCTGGAGAGTTACAAAAAAACCTTATGTTCAAAATTTGAAGAAAATCGCTTCAGTGGTTTAGGATGTAGGTTGAGGTACGGACAGACAGACAGAATTTTGCCACCCACTTTTTTCGTGTTCTCTATCATCGTAATGTCATGCTTGATTGTTATCTCGAAATTTTTTTTTTGCACGAATCCAAAACTTGCCCTATAGTACCTATATCGCAAGTAAAAAATCAATCGCCAGACGGAGACTAAACGGCTGGAAAATCTCATTGGATGAAGTTGTACCTTGAAAAAAATTACCTATCGCCGATGTCATTTATTTCTTTCAATTTCCTTCAGGTTTGGAACTACTCCTTAGCTAAAAACATTTTTAAAAATAAGTAAAACCTACAAAGTATAAAATAAAATAAAATATGTTAACTGGAGTATATTAATAGATATTGTTTAATTATTTATTTAACGCTTAGTACAAGCAAAGTTGGGTTTATCTAATTGAAGCTTTATCAGATAAACTCCAGTTTTGGTGGGAAACAACTAAAACAATGTCGTGATAAATTGTGCCCCATAATGTTTTATTTATTGAATTTTTAATATGTTATGGTTTTGTCACACATTTAAGATTTTTCTAAAAGATCCAAAATCGGAATAATTTCCATCCTCCATATATGTCGTACACCAAGTATGCGGAGAATGTGACCTTCTGTGCAGTGGCGTAGTGAGGGTTCGAGCCGTGGGGGGGGTGACTTTCATTAAAATGCCGACTTATTTTAGGAATTTGCCGACTTATTTTAAAAATTTGCCGACTGTATAGATTTAGCATTTTTCGGGTGAAACTCAAAATAAGGGAAAAGAAAAAAGGGATTTTTTCCGAGTGGAATGACATTCGGGCGAAACTCCTGATAGGGCTGATTGATTTTAGCTCAAATCTTCACTTCGCCACATACACTTTTGAGACTTCGAAATGCGAGATTTTTCAATGAAACCACCTTCAGCTGATGTAAGAGATTTAAGAAACTTAGGAGAAATGATTTTCCATGAAACAATTTGAAAATCTTGGGAACTATTATTTGGTAGAAAAATAAGATATTAATTATTTTTGGAATTATGCATTTATTTATAATAAATAATTAATAACAATGGAATAAATAAATTAATATTATTATTGCATAAAAAATAAATTGGGTGGCGCAACAGCTCATGGAGAACCAGGGCCTAGTGACTTACAACTCACAACCATTCCTGTGTGCGTGTTTGTTGGCAGGAATGGAGGGGACCTACAGTTTTTTGCCGAATCCGAACGGCTAAATGAGAAGCACTTTTTCATGACAAGTATACTCTTGGAGGATTTGTCAGTTTCTCGCAAGAGGCAGTACCTCGAATAAAACATTTCTGTTTTTAGGTGGCACGGCTGGGAATCGAACCCACACCTTCGGCATGACAGTCCTACGCACTAACCATCAAGCCACGAGGTACTACATTATTGCAACGATTAATCTAAATAAGAAATAATTTTTTGCAACGAATTAAATTCATGAACATTTATATTATTATTACTGCAATTTTTTTTTGTTTAGGTAAAGGTATTAAACAATCTTTATAAGAAAATTAAAGTAACGCATAATTCTATCAGCATCAGCAGTTTAGTCATTCATGATAATAAAATACATTAATTTATTAATATTGCAGCAGTTTATTTATAAAAAATAAACAATTTTTAATAATATAGCTTATTATTTATAATAAATTAAATTTAATAATAAAATTAATTAATTTATATTTATTATTATTTTATTGCAGCAACTTAATAAGTTGTAATGAAAATTTAATATTTAAATTTAACATTGTACTATCTAGATTTTAATTCGGCGGTGTTTTAATAAGGACCATTCTTCAACGACCTCATTAAGAATAATTTCGTCCACTTTATCTTTCGAAGAATAAAGCAGCATCAAATTATTCAAACGATCATCACCCATTGTCGTGTGCAAATAGTTTAAGACTAATTTTAATTTACTAAATGATCGTTCACAAGAAGCTGATGTCACAGGAGGAGTTAAAATGAAGCAAATGAGTTTGTGCGCTAAGGGAATTACCATTTTCAATTGAACACAACTTTGGTAATGTCTTCGAAATTTAAACAATTTGTGGATGAATCAAGAAGAATTTGCAACTCAGAAAGAAAACACTCTGGATCTTCTTTAAAAAGTAGGGGCTCCAATTTCATTATGGATTCCACTGATTCTATTGTGACATTGCCTCTGTCGACTGGAATTTCAAATATCTTTTAAAAAGGTTCGAAAGATGAAAAATTATCTTTTAAATTATCGTTTATACACGTCGTAAAAACTTGCAAAACCGTTCTAAATTCTTTTCGATAAAATGTTTGGAAATCGAGGTCGAAAGCTGTTTCTGGATTTTCATCGATTCTTCTTGGTACACGGCGTGTTCTATGATGTTTCAGAAAATCATTCTCTGGATTTATTTTTAATTTTTCAGCGAATGAAGATGAATATTTTATTAATGCATCGATTTGGTCGTCATCGTCATTCATTTGTTGAAATGATATTGATGTGCTTCGAATCAACAATACAGCATCAATGATCAATGACATTCAACTCTTCAGCTTCTAAATTTTCTGTCAAATTTTTTACTTTAAACATGACGTTTTTACAAAAATATAACGAGCGTATAAAATCAAAATCCAAGATTTTTTTCAGCATACCAGAAGCGGAGGTACGAGTTTTATTTTCAAAAGAACTTACATCGGTTTTTATTTTTTCGAAACCATGTACAATGCCTTCGAAAGATATCCAAACAGCCTTTACTGTCTCAGCTCTAGCTGTTCATCGAGTTTTTGACAAATTTTTCAGTTGCAATGAATTTTCAATGCTTTTGAATTCCTCACGCATACATTGAAAACGTTTTGTGCTGCCGTAGAAGAAAACATATAATGCTTTCAAAACATTTATTTATTTATTTATTTCACCAATTGATACACAGATCTGCTGATTACTACTTAATAATACATTTATAAAAAATACATACAGGGTGTCCCGTAATGAGTGGATAATACTGCAACTGGTGATAGCAGGCCTTATGACTGCTCAGAAAAAAAAATATAAAAAAAATGTTTTTCTTGTGGTCTCCATGGTATAATTTATTTTCGAAAAATGTTAAAAAATTCAGGGTCTCCTAAAATACCTAATTACAACGGCCACCCATAAAGGATTCTTATTATTTTTGTATTTTTGTAATATTCTTGAACAACCGTTCTAAATGATGGGTAGTAAATTTTAACACCAGCTGATGTATTTTTTGTGTTATATTTTTTTTTTTAATTATTTTTGTATTCAAAAATAATTCAATATTTTTTTTCACCAAATTTTGAAAAATAATATAGGGAAAAAAATGTATGAGAACATAAGTGGCAAATTTGATAAAAATTGGCCTGATTAATGTACTTTCCAAAATGGTATAACACATGTTTGTGCCTACAACCATAACCAATAAAATTGGCATTTAATCTACTAAAGTAGTTTCTTAACATTTTATCAGATGAAATTAAGTTACAAAGTTAAGTAAACACTACGACGACGAATGAATAACTCATATTGTTTTTCTAACCGTTCTTAAATAAAGACAGTAACATTTAACACTAGTTGCTGGATTTTTTTTTAAATAAATTTTTGATTAAATATTTATTTTCATCAAAGTTTGTAAGTTAATAAAAAAGACAAAATCTGAAAGCTTTCGTGGCAAATAATGTTAAAAAAATCTCCTTTTAATGTACTTTCCCAAATGGTAAATCACAAGCTTCTATCTACAGAAATAACACATTAAATTGGCTTTTAATCTACTAGAGAAGATTTTTAACACTTTCTCAAATTAAAATTGACTTGTAATAAAATAGGTATTAAAATGCATAAAAAGTATTCTTTGCAAATATTGTCAATTCTCTGTCATTACATAACGTATATAACGTTGTTATACTGGTTTCGTCAATTAAACGAATTTTTGAATTTGATTAAATTAATACTGATTAAGAATGTCACAGTATACGCCGCTGGAATATCCAAATTTAATGCGCGAGGACAGATAGCAGTACTAATTCAAAATCAATTACTGGGCAGGTATCCTGAATGGACAAATTATAGGCCCTTTTGAATAACCAGGCAACTTAGATGGTAGAAGTGCCCGAGGAGCTAAGGAATTCAATGTGGCTTCAAAACGATGGATGTCCTGCTCATTATGCTGTAAATGTAAGGAGGTACTTCAATCGAACGTATCCCAACAGGTGGATAGGCCGTCTGGGCCCAATTTCGTGGCCACCCACGTTTGCCAGGCCTAGATCCTTTGGACTTTTTCTACTGGGGGTGCCTGAAAGAAATGGTTTATACTAAACCAATTACATCCATTACGGAACTGCGTCGTCGTGTTCAAGACGCTGTGATGAAAATAAATGAGCGCCAATATGCTCGTTTTATTGAGAGGTCCTTCATTAGAAGATGCAGATCCTGTATCACATTGAATGGGGTACAGTTTGAACACTTGATATAAATTTATTTAAAAATACAAATAAGTCATAATTTTTAATACTGTTGTTTTTATTTATCGCATTTCCCATACCTAAATCAAAACCTTTTTGAAAGTGCATACTATTATTTTAGTTAGTGAATTTAGCAGACATAATAGTGACACTGGTATAACTATTGACTTTTCCTTACAACTCAATTTTTGTTGTCATCAAACTTTGATGAAAACAAATATTTAATCATTTTTTTATTAAAAAATTAATTAAAAAAATTATTAAAAAAAAAATCCAGCAACTAGTGTTAAATGTTACTGCCTTTATTTAAGAACGGATATTTTTAAATGCAATAAAAATTAAAAAAACAATATGAGTCATTCATTCGTCGTCGTAGTGTTAACTTAATTTCATCTGATAAAATGTCAAAAAACTACTTTAGTAGTTTAAATGCTAATTTTATTGGTTATGGTTGTAGACACAAACATGTGTTATACCATTTTGGAAAGTACATTAATCAGGCCAATTTTTATCAAATTTGCCACTTATGTTCTCATACATTTTTTTCCCTTTATTATTTTTCAAAATTTGGTGAAAAAAAATATTGAATTATTTTTGAATAAAAAAATAATTTTTAAAAATTATAACACAAAAAATGCATCAGCTGGTATTAAAATTTACTACCCATCATTTAGAACGGTTATTCAAAAATATTATAAAAATACAAAAATAATAAGAATCCTTTATGGGTGGCCGTTGTAATTAGGTATTTTAGGAGACCCTGAATTTTTTAACATTTTTCGAAAATAAATTATACCATGGAGACCACAAGAAAAATATTTTTTTTATATTTTTTTTCTGAGCAGTCATAAGGCCTGCTATCACCAGTTGCAGTATTATCCACTCATTACGGGACACCCTGTATATACAAATAACAATAAAAAAGAAGCCAGATATAATCAACTATAACATATTTGGTTAATAATGCTTTTAAAATGATCTCTTTGTATGTAAAGGTCGATTTCACTGCATACCGAATTATATAGTCTTAAAGAACGCGTTAAAGGCTCATTAGACCCATAATTAGTTCTATGTGTGGAAACATAAAACAAATCGCTCCGGTTTCTTAACCGCCTGTCCGGAACATAAAAAGTAATAAATGAAAGCAATTCGCGAGAATTGACACGATTATCAAAAATATCCTTTATGAACAAAATACTTTGAGATTTTCTACGGCATTCAAGTGTCTTTAAATTTATCAGAGCACATCTAGAGGTATAATCTGGCAAATCACCGGGAAAATTTAGTTTACTTAAGGCAAACCGAGTAAATTTTTTTTTAATCCTCTCAATCCTTGAAATACTATTTTCATAAGAAGGAAACCAAACTACTGAACAATATTCCAAAAAAGGCAATACTAAAGACATAAACAAAGTCTTAAGAGTATAAACATCCTTGAAAATTGTCGAATTGCGTTTTAAAAAACCTAACATAGAGTTACCTTTTGAGACTACGAAGTCTATATGGGTTTTAAAGCTGAATTTTGAGTCAAAAAATACTCCAAGATCTTTTACAACCTCAACTCGTAAAAGTTTTTCATCCCAAAACTTGTAATTGAATGTGATTAACGACATCGATCTTGTTGCACTAAATACTTTGCATTTAGAAAAATTTAATTCCAGGTGATTATAATCACACCAAACTAAAAATTTTTGAATATCTATATCTGTAAATTGAAACAATCAAGTAAACCAGATACATCAAGAAAAATTTTAACATCATCCGCATACATTAAACAACAACAAATCATTTATAAAAATAATGAACAGCAGGGGGCCCAAATAGCTTCCTTGCGGAAGACCTGATAAAACATCTATGAAATTAGAGTAATATCCATCAATTTGAACAACTTGCTTTCTATCAGATCGATACGAATTCAACCATTTGATAAAGTTGTCATTGAAACCTAGCTTTTTCAATTTTCGAAGTAGAAGACCATGATGTACTCTATCAAATGCTTTAACAAAATCGGTGTACAAGACATCGATTTGTTTACCTTGTTCAATTTTATTAATACAAAAATTTGAAAATAGACAAAGAATTGTATTAGTCGATGGACCCTCTACAAAACCATGTTGTTTAGAGGAAAGAGAATTCTGAACTGAAAAATAAAGCTGCTCAGTGACCAATTTTTCAAAAAGCTTTGGCACGGCAGACAGCTTTGAAATCGGTCTATAATTTTTAACTAAATGCTTTAAACCACTTTTATAGATAAGATCAATAAAAGATATCTTCCATTCACCAACTAAATAACCAGAAACAATTGATTTATTGAATAGCAGTGTTAAGGCTGTGCAAAGTGAAAAGGAGCACTTCTTCAAAAAAAACATTGAAAAACTCTTTAATCAATACACTTGAATTACATGCGAATATATTGATACGAATATATTGATACGATGCGCTTGGCATGGAATGTAAGGGATTATCTTACCGCCTTTTTCCGATAGTTTTTGCTGCGTACCGTTGTACTTTCCGGACATGTTTTTGGAGAAGTCATAATGTTTTTAATGGAAATTCCTACTGACTGAAGGGTCACTATTATTTTTTGGGCCAATTCTTCTCCAGTTTTTTTCGTTAGGACGACGTCCATTTTCAGAAGACGTTCAATAGGAATAAGTCTCTCGTTTGCTATCACTGCGTATCGAACATTAATAGCAAGTCAACCTTGATGTGATGAGTCTGGAGTTGTATCAGCCATTACAGAAAAAATACCTGCTTTATTGATTTCATTTACAATGGCTTTTCGAGTTCTAGTTCCCAAGAAATCAATTAATTCATTTTGGGCATCCGGACTAAGGTACGTCACATGATGTGGTCTTTTTGATGATTCATCAATGAAGCTTCGTTGATATGCAAACTTTTGAATTAGTCGGCAACTTTCCGACAACCGCAATCGGCAAAAATGCTTAGGCTCGTTTTATTCATAATTGTTTGTAAATGAAGCTTCGTTGATTTGCCGAAAAATTATTCGGCATATTTCCAAAATCTGAAATCGGCAAAAATGTCGATTTGCATAGGTACATTTAAAAGTTTAAAAACCTGAATATAATGAAAATACAAACTTACTTTTTTTTAACTTTTTCCGAAAAATATTCTAAAATTTCTGGTTTTATTATTTTTGTTTTTTTTTTTAATTGCTTGAATTATTTAAATCTAGCTTCCTTAATTTGCCGACTCTTGAAAAGCGTGGGGCGGCGGTACACCCCCCAACACCCCCTCCTCGCTTCACTGCTGCTTTTGTGAAATCTATCATAAAGCCAGATATAGTAAAAGCGGGACATGCAATGATTTTGTCCTAATTCATAGTATCCTTCGTTGCAAGAACACTTGTCTGGAGCTGAACAGTAGGCATTTTCTGGGCATTTTCCCGAACATGTTGGTTTACATTTTTCATTATTTTCCACCATTTTGTAACCTTCATTACAAGCACAAACTCCTGGAGCCGAGCAGATAGCATTTTCAGGACAGAGACCCTCACAAATTGGCTCACACTTATTATCCGTTGACATCTTAAAGCCTTGATTGCATTCACATTTTTCCGATGACGAGCACCAACCATTTTCACAATTCGAACAAATTTTCAAACAAGATCCTTCAGAGTCCTTTCCTGCAAAACAAGTGCAAGTTCCTAGGATTCCACAGAATCCGTTTGGGCATGATTCACATCGATCGAAACACCTGCATGTTTTAAAAAGAAAAATTTTGTTAATTAATTCATCAGAAGGTATCAGTAGTGTAAGGTTAGCTATAGTTTTAGTTCCTCTTCCTTCCAATGTGTCTTTATATTGTTAGACTTACAGGAGTCCATTGGCTTGTCTTGCCATAACTTTTCCCTCAGGGCAAGTGCAATCTCCACCGGACTTCCCATCAGAACAAGTTGCAAAATTATAATTCCATGACACTGCCGATGTTACACTAAGGAACGCAGTTCCAAATAAAAAAGCGTTCCAAGGCATTCTTTCAAAGCTCACTTCAAAATCTTTTCTTATACTGAAGTGGGAATACTTCGAGTCAAGTCTTTTATAGGAATTGATTGTATGATAAAATAAAATGCACGACTGGATTGCACGTACTTGCTCTTATGCTAAAGTTGTGTGGGACTTAAGAACTTTAAAAACTATTCAAGTAAGTATAGAAAAAGTATAAAAAGCTTTCAAATCGTTCTTTTAATTGTATAAACAGTCTGATAAATAACTTAGAGCTCAAAAAAAAGTATGCCATTTGATTACTTGAAAAAATATGAGTATATGCAAAAAAAAAATTGTAAATCGTTGAAGCCGTTTTCTTAAAAATTAATTTTTGAAACATTTTTCAAAAAAAAAATTGGTATGCCAATTTTGAGTAGGTATATATTAATGTACATTTAAAACCGAAATTTCAAAACAATTCATCAACCCGTTTTTGTTATATTGAATTTACAAAAAAAAAAATGAATCTTTTTTTAAAAATCCAAAATTTATTTTTTTCAAAAATTTTGGTATGCAGTATTATTTATATTCTAACAAAGCTTTTGTGCATAAAATTTTATTGAAATCGGATGAGCGGTTAACGAGAAAACCAAAAATAAAAAAAAATCGTTTTATGGCAGGTACCGTTAATAAATGTTTTTGGTGATTTTTTTTGTTCTTACTAAAAGGTACATAATATCTTCAATAGCTGCATTTTATTATAACTTGTTATCTGATCCGGATTAGATTTGAAAATAATATTACACTGATTTTTTTATCAAAATCGTCGGAGCCGTTTTTGAGATAGATAAGCTTTTCCTTAACGGTTGTATGGCAAGTACCGTTATTTTTTGAGCTAATAAAAAAATTTCAATTTCCCCTACTGGAAAATTACAAAAAAACCTTAAGTTCAAAATTTGAATAAAATCGCTTCAGTGGTTTAGGCTGTAGGTTGAGGTAGGGACAGACAGACAGACAGGCACTTTTTTCATGTTCTCTATCATCGTAATGTCATGTTTGATTGTTATATCGAATTTTTTTTTATGCACGAATCCTAAACTTGCCCTATAGTACCTATATCGCAAGTAAAAAATAGAATTGCGCGAGATTCCCATGAATCCAAAAAAAAAAATAATACTCAGAAATCGCTACAAATAGCTTATAAGAAGCTCAATATGATAAGAAAGTATTGCTTTCAAAATGTTTCTGACAAATTATGACCTAAAGTTCAATTTCGTGGAAGAGATACTCGTTGCGAGATAAAACAAAATTCAGAAATGATGAGCTTTGCAGTTCTTGCTGGCTTGTTACGTATACGGGTGATTTTACAAACAATGGAATTTTCGACGGCTTCGCTGGTATTTTTAAACCGTTCAAGTTTTCATTCTATATTTTTTTTATAACACTGTAAATCTAATTGATATCTACATGGCCAGACAAAATTATTAAGATCTATAGCGGGTAGCAAAGGCGCTGCAAAGGTGGATGTAGTGCGGCACTGCTTTCTTAAAGGTGTGGGTTTGAGCCCTACTCTAGGTTGTATTATTTTCTACATTCCTACATCCTACAACTTAACTGGACCCAGCCGTGGGATTGAATGAGATAATAAACTCTGTGCCAATTCTTTCCTATCTTCCTATTGTTTCTAACTTGTGGTGTGCGATTCAGGTTGCATTTAAAAGACTTAAGGTTTTACTGGCAGATAGTTAAAAATTATTATTTTTATTAAGATATATTTTCATTGCTCAGAAAATTCTTCAAAGTGTCTAATTCTCAGTCCCGGACGTGTTCCTTGCCCATTTTCGAATGAAAAAGTTCTTACAGTTCTTTTATTTTAGTTCCAAAACCAAAATAAAAATAAATTTCATTAAACTTTGTCCCTCCGATTCGATATCAGTCCCCTGAAACAGGCAAAAATATCGTTAACTCTGAAAATTATCGGAGTTTCATCGGAGCGTTAGGCCTCGTAAAAATATAATCGTATCTGTGTCAAACGCCCGTTTGCTATTCCATTTGTCTTAGGATTATAATATAGGCTTGGTAAAAACTTATTTATGTTTCAATTTTTTTATTTTTTCGTCCAGTGCGTTACTGAGAACACTCAGTCCCCAGGCCTCAGTCCCCTTGCGCTTTAATGACTGATTTTCTAGATACTTTAAATGAGAAAAGAATTAAAAATATAAATATAATGTCCACAAAATTGTTTTTCTTATTTTTTTGACTGGCCGCTTTCAATTAAGTGAAAGGACGTTCTTATGTTCAACTTCAATAATTAGTTTATGTTATGCCGGAATTATCATAATTTTGTTTCCATTGTTTGTAGAATAACCCATACATAGGATAGGTGAGAAGGGGTGATGATGAGGAAAGCCGCATCATCTCACTTGGATGTCAAATGGCTCCATTACGCTTCCCAGGAAGTGGGTGGATAGGTATGAAGAGGGAAAAGTGGGCATTTAGAGGAAGTTTAGCTCTTTCAAGTGAAAAGCTTCCCAGAACCATCCTGAACTCTGAATGAATTTCATTAGCAAGGGCTGCTTTTCTGGTTCCGGCTAGGCTGGGTAATTCACAGAGGAATTGGGATGAGCCCTTTTCTGCCTCTTCATCATGAAACGCTCTGCATAAGTCCGATGAGCTGATGCTCATTCCAGGATTTGGTTTGGTCAAATCAAAAGATGAGTGACCATGATGTTAGCGTATCAAATGTCAGCATATCAATTTCTTTTTTGAGTTCTTGTCGTATGCACCTGAGTTCTATAGTTCCTGGTAGTTTTCCAAAATAGTTCTGTTCGAATTCACCAAAAAAATCGATTTTGAAAAATGGGATGCAAACTTCACGCAGCATATCAATTATCGAAATATAATAAAAAAAATATATTTTTTTTCGGAGGAGAATACCACCCCTAAGAGTTCCTACGCCAAAAAAAAATAAAAACTCTTAGTAAAAATGTTAGAAAATTTTTTTAAGCGAAAAAACTGCACGCAATTTTACCAATAATTGTTGAAAATTTGTTTTTTGCCTCAAATATCTTGAGAACAAACAATGATAATGACTTCGAGGTTATTTAATTCTATGCACTAGTTAATAATAAGTAATTAATAAAATTTGTAAAAATAATCAACAAACAGTTTTTTTTTAAGCGAAAACAACTACTACAAACTTTATAAAAATTGTGGAAAATTTTTGTTCGTTTCAAATATTTTAGGCACAAATAATCATATTGGCTTCGGGTTTATTTAATTCTATAAACTAGATTATAATAAATTGATAATTGAAAGGTTTTGTGAAAAAATTCAACTAAATGTTTTTTTTTAAGCGAAAAAATACAATACTTACTCAAAATTTTTGATCATTTTTTAGTCTCAAATATCTTACACTTCAGATTCTTAGTTGTAGTGAGCTTAGAGCAAGCTGCAACCTACAATCAGAGGCTCATCATAAGTGCATGTGTTAGTGGTTAGTAAAAAAGGCAATCTAACACATGCTTAATAATATACTAATAAATAAACAAAATTAAACAAAAAATCTATATACATACATAATTAAACAATATACAAAATATTTAAGTCATAGCTTCAAGAAGTAAAAACAATCACGACCGTGGAGCACTGGTTCGAAATACTTTCTTTAATGCCATCTTACTTATGTTAAAATCAACAGAGGAACCGTTTAAATTAAAAATCATGCACATACGGTTAAGAGGCTCATGTATACCGTAGTTAGTTCTATGGAAATTAACGTGTAAAAGTTCAAATCTTCGCAGGTGGTGAGATCCTCCTCGGTAATTTATGCCAATACAGGCTAACAATTCAGGAGCATCAATTTGGCCATTTATAAGTTGGTGAAGAAATAGTAAATCATTATTAAAACGCCTTTGATATAAGGTTTGGACCTGCAGTAGCTGGATCCGATGTTCATATGGTGGAAGGTTGTACGGATCATCCCAAGGAAGACCCTTTAGAGCAAAGCGAATGAATTTATGCTGTATTGATTCAATACGATTTTTATGACTTTCATAAAAGGGAGACCATATTTGCGAGGCATACTCTAGATGAGGTCGTACATAACAATTGTATAAAGAAAGGGTAACATAAGGATCACTAAATTCCATAGCCCAACGTTTTATAAATCCAAGCATAGAGCTTGCCTTATTAACAATGTAATTAATGTGTTCAGTGAATTCTAAATTTGAGCTAAAGTTAACACCCAAGTCCTTGAAACTAAAGACTCGACAGAGTTTTTGCTGCGAAATGGAATAATCAAAAGCACTTGCAAGTCGCTTCCTGGAAAAAGTAATTGTTTTGCATTTAACAGGGTTAAGAGAAAGACCATTCTTACCACACCAAATATTGAAACTGTCAATATCGGCTTGCAGGAGAACGTGGTCAGTGTCAGCTTTTATTGACTTAAATATCTTCATATCATCGGCAAATATAAGAATGTCACTAGAGCGTATACATGAAACAACATCATTTATAGCCAGGATAAATAGAAATGGACCAAGATGACTTCCCTGGGGCACACCGGAGTGAGCAATGAATGAATTTGAAAGGCAGTTTCTAAATTTTACTAGATACGATCTATTTTCAAAATATGATTTTATCCATGTGATAAAAAAAGTTGGAAAACCAAAAGCTTTTAGTTTGAAGATAATAATATTGTGGCTTAGTTGGTCGAACGCTTTAGAGAAATCAGTGTATATGCAATCCACTTCACTGCCATATTCCAACGCATTGGAACATTTATGCAAGAATGTAAGTAGGTTTGTTACTGTTGATTTTCTTCTCACAAACCCATGCTGTTGATTGCATATTAAATTCTTGGTATGGAATGCTAAAGTCTCACATATAACTTGTTCAAAGAGCTTTGGTATACATGACAGTTTTGATATAGGCCTATAATCAGTCTTATCACCCTTTTTAAAAATTGGAGTTAGGAATGAGCTTTTCCATAAACAAGGAAATTTCCCTGATTTAATAGAAAATTCAAACAAGAATTGAAGAGGCTCAACCAGAATATATCTACACTTTTTCAATAATATTGGAGGAATTCCATCTGGTCCAGATGAGTAGGTAATCATCATTTAACGATGACAGAAGTTCTAAAACAGTACTCTGTTGCACAGCGAAATTGGTGCAATTCGTTTGTGCATAGGAATGTAAATTTCGGAAATAATCTTCATCAATATCGAGAGGCGTGTTTATAAAAGAGTTACGAAAATTTTTTGCAAAGGCGTTGCAAATATCAATGGTTTCTTTTAACACACAATTTTCATAAATGAAATTTGCGGGGTAACCATCTGAGTTTTTCTTCGAATTTACAAACTTCCAAAATGCCTTTGGGTCTTCTTTAAGAGATCTTCCCATTTCGTATACATGATTATGAGACTTAAATTCTTCGAAAAGGGCAATGTAAAAGTTGTGGTCAACTGAAGAAAGAGTTTTTAAATATATTTTCCATGCTCTATTTCTTCTATTCCGGAGTGACCTTAACTCCCTCGTATACCATGAGGGGCAAGAGCTCGCATTTTTTAATATTTTTAAAGGGATAGTTTTATTTATGTAATTATTAAGTATGGTGTTAAAACTAGTAACTGCTTCGTCAATATTACTAGATACTGATATACTATCAATACCAGATCTAGCCAACTCTTCTGAAAGCAACTGAAAGTTTGCCTTTTTGAAGTCAAAAGTATAAGAGTGGTCATAAGCATTGCTATTTTCCATAATATGACTGCTCAAGTCAAGAATTATATCCAAAGGAGGATGATTACTATCTATATTAGTGATTCCAGAACTAGATTCTAGAACAAGAGTACTAATAGCGTCGGATGAAAAAAATAAATCGAGAATTCGATTTTTTGAATTTTTAATACAGCTTACTTGCTGTAAGTCAGTTGCAATAATTCTATCCAAAAGCTGAAGCTCAGCCTGTGAAGAAGTTAAAGATGCTTCCTGAAAACATTCATCTTCACTCTATAGATGGTAGATTAAAATCTCCAAGAAGTAAAATGTTGCTGTTGGAGCAAGACAAGTCAATAATAAAATCTAGAGCTTTAGACAGTTCGACATAAACTGAGTTCGAGCTTTTTGGAGGAATGTATGCATTTAAACAAACAATATGGTGTGTAAGCTTCAATTGAAGATATCTTATACAAAAAACTATTAAGTTCTTAGCAACTGGTTTATATAATTCATATTAATATATAAATAAATTTCGACTGTACAGTTAACTTTATACAGATTAATTCGATTGATAAGTTGAAAGGAAACAAAATAGGTGAAGATATTAATTTATTTCGAACTGCGATCAAAACACCACCTCCCAATTCTTTTGGTTTGTCAACATGACGATCTTTTCTATAAACTAGAACTCTTGATGAAAAAGTTCGGTGTCCAAAAAACTTGAATTGAGCCAGGTTTCTGTCAAAACAAAGATGTCATGCGAAAACAAAATTTGAGAACAAAATTTGATATGGGCGTTGGGATAATTTTACTCTAGTTAAAATTTGTAAAAAAGTAATAAACATTTTTTTATAGAAAAAGGCTACAAAAATTATTCAACGATATTGTTCTCTAATATCTCGAAGACAAACCAATCTTTGGTCTTCACTTGATTGCATATTGAACACCTGAAAAAATTTTCGAAGATCGAGAATCGGCAATTTTTTAATAAAAAATAACATTGGGCCTCTAGCTTCCGAGGGCACCAATGGGAAGTTACACCCAGCTTCTTTTTTGTATTTTGTTTTATTCATAAAAAGTACAATTGGCTCAAACAAAAATTTGCCGACAGACGGTCCATATTAATTGGAATACAGCCAAGCGGTCGCATACCAACATAAAATATGGTATACTGACGAATACAATTAGGTATTGCGCAGGAGCCACCTTTCTTTTTGGTGTTCGCTATTTCGCATCACAAAGATATGTTAGTTTGATTAAAATCTCCTGGTCAATTGGTTTAAGATTCCAAAACATATTTTCAAGATTCTTGTCGGCTACCGATGTTTAAACAGCTTAAACAACTCCACTTTATAAAGCCTAAAGAAACAAATCACATTGTCAGCCTATTGAGCTGTAAACCTTGTACGGCAAAGTGTCGTTAATCCATTTCCAGCTCATTGAGCCAGAAAACAAATAAAATGCTAACATACAAATCAAGTCTCATTAACCTAACTACATATACCACAAAAAATCAAACAAAAAACATTGAAGGAGAAAAACACAAATAGTCGGTAAGGTATCGCTAATGGCCACAGCGAAACATAATAAATGACCATTGGCCACCCTAAATAGTGTTGGCCATAATTGTTTAAAGCTTATTATATCAATATCAGTCGGTGTGGTCAGTGTAGTAAGTGCAGTCGGGCGGTCGGTCACTCTCTTCCATCAATTACAAGCCACCAATGGGAGCAATTTACAATTATTATCTCATTCAGATGGTCACACACAATTGGTAAATCATATACGAACACTCGAAGTCTGAGCGTCTCAACGTCCAGGTTAATTCCCAGCAGCATGCAACATGTTAATTACAATTAAACCCAACTGTGATTAGTTTTTATTTTTTTTTTTTTTTTTTTTAAAGCTGCCACATACCTAACGAGCAATCAACCACAATTAACAATTTCAAAGATTGTTAGACTTAGCCGCATTGAAATCAATTATTGGATTGGAGACTTAAATAAAACAAAAACTAAAAAAAATTAAATGATCAAAATAACATTCCGATGCATTGAATGCGTTTAAATGGCCGATAAACAAGGCTCGATTACAGTTGACGACGCATATGTGCCACCGGCACCCAAATGCCCGCACTTAATTGCCCAAAATGTCAAATGCGGTATCACAGTCACAAGCGACAAGCCCGCTCTCCAAGTGTTAAGACTTGAGTTGAGACCACAAAACAGACTTTGTGCGATGATCTATTGCCTTGCTGCCACAGCTACACGCACATTGCGGCCGGGCCGGGCCACAAAATTGCGACAACTTTATGAGAAATGAATGCAAGTGCCGCTCCCATTGGCAGTTGCATGCTCGTAAATTATGACATCGCTTTAAGCTGAAGCGTCATTTGAGTCAGTCGCCCGAAAATTATTACTATTTTGGTCAACGAAAGGTTTATATTGAGTTGCATGATGTGGTAAATGGTCCGTCCGGTATATGGCGATGATGGCGGCGAATGGCACTGGCACCTAAAGCTGTCTGGAAAACTGCTCACAATGTCAGATTGTCGGATCGGAGAAGGAAAACGTAGATTACTTACGTGTAAGTAATTACAATTGACAACGTTTGGAACATGATTTTTTGCGAATCATATTTATTAATGCAGGGCAGGCTGGCGGTATTATGTATGTTGTGTCTTGTGCGACTCCCTTCAATCGCACATGCCCGTTTTTGGCGCAGAGATGACAGTTGTACTCATAATTTATTATGTATGTTATATCCTCTTTGGTTATGGTTGCCAAGTGAGGTGAGATTTCAAATGATGTCAAAAAAGAAGGAAGAATGGGTCATACAACATTTGCTCTATCTAAGTTCTTACTGGATGTGGTAAATTGCATCGATTTTTTTTTTTATCTTAAGAGCACATTTTTCGTATTTTAAAATGGGCCCAACTTTGCACAAAAATTGACTTTTAATTTTTCAATGATCATTGGTAAGGTAGTTCCATCATTGAAATAAGAAAAGTCTTTTTATGTGGGATTTGACCAATTTTTTTGGCTAGAAATATTAGTTAAGTTTTAAGCTTTATTTTTCCATAAAAATAATAAATGATTTTACAAAATAAATCATTAAAATTTTCAATGATAGCTATAACTGGCGCCTTAGTCAAGTCATATAAGACATTAAAACTAGCGAAATTTCGGATGAACTGCTGAAAAGCTCTTGGTTTAGCCTCCGCATGGTGTTCTTATGAAACGATAAGATGTCCCCAGCACCAAAGGTCCTCCAACTCATATAGCATCTGGATCTAAACTGGCATGGAAGTGGCTAAACGAACTTTTGAAAACATAACTATGTCACGTATCATTTGGTAACTGGCCACGTCAGCATATATGACATATGACAATAACGAGGCAGACTCTGTAGATAAAATAGGAGCAATGACACCCCTTACGAGGCTAGAGGCTTATTGTGGACTAGGCGAAAACGTAATTAAAACAAAATCAAGACAAAAGAAGAGACGAAAATATATTTATCAAAATCTCTGAAATGAGCTCCCTAAAATCACACTTTTTTGATAAGTTGCAATTACTGAGTAACTAATGGTAAACATTTAGGTGTTGCTTCAACAGAAGTATTGCGTTTGTCGAGGGTTGCATTTATGGATGGTGTACTGCAATTGCATTTTTTTTTTAGCTCAGATGGTTATTTACTTGCTAAGAAATACAACTGCATCATTTAGAAATTTGTATCTGTCAGTCTGTTTGAACACGCCAATCTTCAAAACAGCTGAACGAATTCTGATAAGATCTTAATAATATGTAGTAGACAACCCAAGTAGTAGGTAGGCTACTTTCATTTGTTAAAATGGCAACGGTATCTTTTAATTAGAAAGCAATTGAATTGAGGAAAAATGATCTTCAAAATTTATATAGGAAATGATTATAAACATGTAGAAACAATTGATTTTAAAACAGTGCGAGAGGTGGTGAAAGTTTTGCTCAAAATATTTCTTACCGCTCAACATTTTGTAGACGTACCGTTCGGATCAGTACAAACTACATGCTACCAACACGGCAGCGATAACTACTTGACCACCACATTGTATTTTGAAAATTCAATAAAAAAGTGCTTTATAGGTACCAACCTATAATATTAGTTCACTAACAGCCTTATTCTTTATTGAAAATAAATGTTTCGTTGTCTTATTTTTCTCGATTTCCTACAAAGAAAAAGATTTGGTTAAGGGTGGGCCGTTTTCACTGTGAGCCACTGTAGATATATTACGACGCGACGACGCACGGCCCTAACACCACAATAATGCACTTTCAAAATGGTATAAAAAAGTAAAAGAGAATAATTATTGGAATAATTATTGCCATTGAAACTCTGCATGTAGTTTGTACTAATGTAAAGTGTGCGTGAATTAAACTTAGGGCGGTATTAATGAGTCTCAGTGCCGCTGTCACACAATGGGAGATAACCTGTGATTAAGGGCAAACAATATTTAAGTCGTATAATTTTGTACGTATTTTAGCCCGCTGAGCCTAATGCAAATATTCTTTTTATGACCAGAGTCAAGGGGAAATTTTGAATTTGTCATAATACATAGTACGATATTTTGTATATGAAATATAAAACTTTAAAGTAAATAACGATTTATCGAAGAAGAAAAATTGGATTGAAGTAATTCAAATTTTGTGTGAAGGAGAAAAGTAGAACAGTTTCTATTACAAGTTTTGTGGAAAAATAGTATTATTCTCGGATGCATGTTAAGAATTTTGAATAACAACGGTGCGGTGGGGAATACCAGTTACCCTTTTCGCAAAATTTACATTTTCAAATTCAGAAAAATCCATAAAAAGTAAAGATGTCTCAAAATAAAATAAAATGAACTTAGGGAGTTTTCATATTTCATTGAACGACGACGATATATCCTCTCTAAGAGCACTCCGCAAATACTCTAGTTTCTTAGGCCCATTTGCTGATGCGAAACTTAATATTTAAGTAGAACAAAATCGCTTATGTGACAGTTTAAGAAGAAGAAAAAGTAGAACATACACTTTTAAGTAGAACAAAAAACCATAAATTTCGTATCGGCAAACGGGTCTTCAAGAAATTAATTTATAGGATTGACTTTCTGTAGAATGAGTAACCTCATCCAGATCTTAGGATCGCAGTGCACTTGGAACTTAAATCTATTCATTCAATCAAGGCTCTCTTAACAGTTTTTGAGCAATATCTCGCGAATTCACTTTTACAGAAAAAATTCTAGGAACTATTATTAGTGTTTTGAAAAAATTATTTTAAAGCATTTTCTTTAAGTAAAATCGTATTCGAAATTATTAAATTATTCAATCGGTCGAGTTATTGGCTTTATTTTTCTATAACAAATAGTGTAGGTAAGGTACCATTTTGCACATCAAATCATAAATCATAGATCAGTCAGAAAAGACAGCGAGTCAATATCTTTTGAGAGGTTATCAATGTCAATAAAACACTTCAAACAACAGTGCCTGTTCGTGAGATATTCTTTTTAAACCATTTAAGAAGAAGAAAAAGTAGAACATACACTTTTAAGTAGAACAAAAAACCATAAATTTCGTATCGGCAAACGGGTCTTCAAGAAATTAATTTATAGGATTGACTTTCTGTAGAATGAGTAACCTCATCCAGATCTTAGGATCGCAGTGCACTTGGAACTTAAATCTATTCATTCAATCAAGGCTCTCTTAACAGTTTTTGAGCAATATCTCGCGAATTCACTTTTACAGAAAAAATTCTAGGAACTATTATTAGTGTTTTGAAAAAATTATTTTAAAGCATTTTCTTTAAGTAAAATCGTATTCGAAATTATTAAATTATTCAATCGGTCGAGTTATTGGCTTTATTTTTCTATAACAAATAGTGTAGGTAAGGTACCATTTTGCACATCAAATCATAAATCATAGATCAGTCAGAAAAGACAGCGAGTCAATATCTTTTGAGAGGTTATCAATGTCAATAAAACACTTCAAACAACAGTGCCTGTTCGTGAGATATTCTTTTTAAACCATTTAAGAAGAAGAAAAAGTAGAACATACACTTTTAAGTAGAACAAAAAACCATAAATTTCGTATCGGCAAACGGGTCTTCAAGAAATTAATTTATAGGATTGACTTTCTGTAGAATGAGTAACCTCATCCAGATCTTAGGATCGCAGTGCACTTGGAACTTAAATCTATTCATTCAATCAAGGCTCTCTTAACAGTTTTTGAGCAATATCTCGCGAATTCACTTTTACAGAAAAAATTCTAGGAACTATTATTAGTGTTTTGAAAAAATTATTTTAAAGCATTTTCTTTAAGTAAAATCGTATTCGAAATTATTAAATTATTCAATCGGTCGAGTTATTGGCTTTATTTTTCTATAACAAATAGTGTAGGTAAGGTACCATTTTGCACATCAAATCATAAATCATAGATCAGTCAGAAAAGACAGCGAGTCAATATCTTTTGAGAGGTTATCAATGTCAATAAAACACTTCAAACAACAGTGCCTGTTCGTGAGATATTCTTTTTAAACCATTTAAGAAGAAGAAAAAGTAGAACATACACTTTTAAGTAGAACAAAAAACCATAAATTTCGTATCGGCAAACGGGTCTTCAAGAAATTAATTTATAGGATTGACTTTCTGTAGAATGAGTAACCTCATCCAGATCTTAGGATCGCAGTGCACTTGGAACTTAAATCTATTCATTCAATCAAGGCTCTCTTAACAGTTTTTGAGCAATATCTCGCGAATTCACTTTTACAGAAAAAATTCTAGGAACTATTATTAGTGTTTTGAAAAAATTATTTTAAAGCATTTTCTTTAAGTAAAATCGTATTCGAAATTATTAAATTATTCAATCGGTCGAGTTATTGGCTTTATTTTTCTATAACAAATAGTGTAGGTAAGGTACCATTTTGCACATCAAATCATAAATCATAGATCAGTCAGAAAAGACAGCGAGTCAATATCTTTTGAGAGGTTATCAATGTCAATAAAACACTTCAAACAACAGTGCCTGTTCGTGAGATATTCTTTTTAAACCATTTAAGAAGAAGAAAAAGTAGAACATACACTTTTAAGTAGAACAAAAAACCATAAATTTCGTATCGGCAAACGGGTCTTCAAGAAATTAATTTATAGGATTGACTTTCTGTAGAATGAGTAACCTCATCCAGATCTTAGGATCGCAGTGCACTTGGAACTTAAATCTATTCATTCAATCAAGGCTCTCTTAACAGTTTTTGAGCAATATCTCGCGAATTCACTTTTACAGAAAAAATTCTAGGAACTATTATTAGTGTTTTGAAAAAATTATTTTAAAGCATTTTCTTTAAGTAAAATCGTATTCGAAATTATTAAATTATTCAATCGGTCGAGTTATTGGCTTTATTTTTCTATAACAAATAGTGTAGGTAAGGTACCATTTTGCACATCAAATCATAAATCATAGATCAGTCAGAAAAGACAGCGAGTCAATATCTTTTGAGAGGTTATCAATGTCAATAAAACACTTCAAACAACAGTGCCTGTTCGTGAGATATTCTTTTTAAACCATTTAAGAAGAAGAAAAAGTAGAACATACACTTTTAAGTAGAACAAAAAACCATAAATTTCGTATCGGCAAACGGGTCTTCAAGAAATTAATTTATAGGATTGACTTTCTGTAGAATGAGTAACCTCATCCAGATCTTAGGATCGCAGTGCACTTGGAACTTAAATCTATTCATTCAATCAAGGCTCTCTTAACAGTTTTTGAGCAATATCTCGCGAATTCACTTTTACAGAAAAAATTCTAGGAACTATTATTAGTGTTTTGAAAAAATTATTTTAAAGCATTTTCTTTAAGTAAAATCGTATTCGAAATTATTAAATTATTCAATCGGTCGAGTTATTGGCTTTATTTTTCTATAACAAATAGTGTAGGTAAGGTACCATTTTGCACATCAAATCATAAATCATAGATCAGTCAGAAAAGACAGCGAGTCAATATCTTTTGAGAGGTTATCAATGTCAATAAAACACTTCAAACAACAGTGCCTGTTCGTGAGATATTCTTTTTAAACCATTTGGAGGCTTTTTGAAACCATCATGACCTACTGTTTCTAAAGAACACCATGAGGAGGCTACCAGAATCCAGCTTTTCTTCCGGAGCGAATTTCTAAAAAAAAAAAAACATCCTTTTTGGTACGTCCGAGGAAGATGGTCACGTTACATATTATAGCTTGTAAGTTTAGTGATGAGGATAAAAAGGGTTGGTATAGTTTTTCTTGAATTTTAAAAGCAACGTCTACTTAGTTGAGACCATGAAAAGTTGGTTGCCGCAGGGGCTCTGAAAATTGTAGGCCAGAACTGCTCTAAAATTTCTGAATATTGTTGGGAACAAGTCAAAGTTATTAAACCTGGCAAATATTCACTGAAATTTTTATATAAACAAAAATCGTCGTGGTGATGATAATGCTGACTCCTTTTCGCCATCCTCTCCCATCGTACTGATGATTTTGGCAAAAATCAAACTGTTTCAAGAATGCTTCAAAAATTTAATAACATCTCCTTTTCCAAACGACCAAATCTTTCCAGTACTAACTTTATTTTAAGTTCATACTCAATTGTTTTAGATATAAGTCATATATGCTTGTATTAAGCTTGAATAAATAAATAAATAAGCCCTCAACAAAACTGTTAAAAAATAAACAAATTTAATTCTTACAAAAAAAAAAAATAAAATAAAGCCATCCAGATTCCAGAGTTTAAATATTTATCCAAAGAAAGTTAATAGAGAATAAATAATGTTGTGTACAATATTGTTTGTTTCAAATCAGCCTCTAAGAACTCAATTAGAGATGTTTCCACCAGCAAAAAACCTTCCCTTAAGTGGTCCTAAATACTCAAAAAGAGAAGTTTCAAGTTAAATTTTCGATGCTTTCATAAATTTACATTCGAAAGTCGACAGATAAACTTTAGGGCCTCGTAAAAAGAAAACAAAATCGATTTTCAGCTCTTTTCTCATACCCACGAACTCGAAATTTTATTTCTCATTTTCAAAACGGTACAGTAATTAACTGAGTAGGTATGCAGAGATAATGTTCTCAAAACCTCTTAGCAAAAGATCAGGCATAATTTGTAACTGATGGTGCTGTGATACTTTCTGAAGTTGGCGTCTGTTCTGTGATGCAGCAAGTATTTGAATTTGTTTAATTGTATTTGGTTGAAATAAATTCTATTCCAATTAAGTCAATCCGTCCATCCGTAAATTCAATCGATATAAAGATGGACAGACGAGAGGGTCGTCATGCATACAATCTTTGTTTGCCTTTTACATTATCGTAATGTACATATGTTAGGTTTCACAATACAGTTACAACGTTTAAGTTGGAAAGTCAAATAATTATAGTTCTCTATTTGACCCCCCCAGAACTTTCATTCAAAGAAAAAGCAATATTAAATGATTTTTTTTTACTTTTGTTTGCTCACGATCGATTGCATTTGGCAATCATAAAGACTCGGGGTAGAAAAAAACATGAAAATTCTCTCTACTCGAGCATTGATATTGTGGTGAACGACTTTACCGACTGACTGTCTCTGTCATTGATGGGTATTAGCCGTTATAGTAGATATGTTACCGCTTATTTTCAAAGTGTTAAATCTTTGGTTCTTGGGTTGCACGCTGCCTAATTGTTGACATTTGTGATACAGTTAGTAAGATAAATGCGTTTGTTCAGCAACTGACAGTGGTCCGGTGATTATGTTGAAGAACTTGTTTGATGTTTTTTTTGTTTTGTTGAAATTTGAGTTGACTTGGTGAACTGGTAAGTACAATTTATTTGAACAGAAAATATTGAACAAGCACTAAAAATTGATCTGACATATTTTTTTTTTTATTTTTAATGAAAAAAGGCGACATAAATCTTGGAATTTGTAGGCTCCTTTTGAAAGATTGAGGTGTGTGTGATGGTGATGTTGCTTGTCAAGTGTAAAGTTTGCAATTCGTTACCGTACGCAGGAAGCTATTATGAAGTTTTTATTCCGATACTATAAGGTTTCTCGTGTTAAGTAGAATAGAGGCATGAAATATCCTTCTAACATCTTTCAATGAAAATAATTACTTCGTTTCCAAGACAGGATTAAAAGCGATAATCACTGTCGTCAGTATTCAATTAGAAAAAACTCAACTAGAAACAGATATGTTTTTCAAGCGAACAAACCATGTTCGTTGGATCTTGTCCAACACTAGACACGAAAGCTGATTTGTCTGGCGAAATGTATCGGATGTAGGTAGGTCTGTCAGATGATAATTCAGTCAACGTCAGTATATCTCAACCACTTGATTGTAATACCATGATTTTTTTAAATGAAGAATGTTTTATCTACTCATGGTTAGAATAAAAAAAAGTGAAGGTATCTGGCTGCATGGTAGAAGGACTCATCTTTAACAGATTATATAAGCCATGCTGGGAACTCAGCCTTCTATCTAGGGGAGGGCCGAATCCGACAGTTTAGTTTATCGTCAAATAAAGTTCTTTGAATAAACAATTTCAGCAAAAACTGTTTTCAAACCTAAAATTTTGAAGAAAAAGAATTGTTTTTTTTTTTTCAAAATGAGTTTGGAACAATTTTTCTCCAAAACAGTTCATCTAAAATACTTAATTTAAAAACAAAACATAAGAATGGCCTTCTGGCTTTCCAAAAACATCACTGCTAGTGTTGGCGTTAATTTTTAATAAATTTTATCTATTTTATGCAAATTTAGTATTGAATTGCCCCTCCCGTCCAAGTGGGGGGAGATATTACCCCCTTTCTGTAGGATTTTTTACTTGCGATATAGATACTATAGGGCAAGTTTTGGATTCGTGCAAAAAAAATTTTCGAGATAACAATCAAACATGACATTACGATGATAGAGAACACGAAAAAAGTGGGTGGTACAATTCTGTCTGTCTGTCTGTCTTCTGTCTGTCTGTCTGTCAGTACCTCAACCTACAGCCTAAACCACTGAAGCGATTTTCTTCAAATTTTCAACTTAAAGTTTTTTTGTAACTCTCCAGAGGGGAAATTGAAATTTTTTCTTAGCTCAAAAAATAACGGTACTTGCCATACATACAACCGTTAAGGAAAAGCTTATTTATCTCAAAAACGGCTCCAACGATTTTGATAAAAAAAATCAGTGTATTATTGTAGATATGATATACCTTTTAGTAGGAAAACTTTTTTTTTTATTTTTGGTTTTCTCATTAACCGCTCATCCGATTTCAATAAAATTTTTTACACAAAAGCTTTGTTAGAATATTAATAATACTGCATACCAAAATTTTTGAAAAAATAAATTTTGGATTTTTAAAAAAAGATTCAAAATTTTTTTTTGAAAATTCAATATTTCACAAACGGGTTGATGAATTGTTTTGAAATTTCAGTTTTAAATGTATATTAATATATACGTAAAATAGGCATACCATATTTTTTTGAAAAATGTTAAAAAAATTGTATACATAAAAAATTAATTTTTAAGAAAACGGCTCCAACGATTTAAATTTTTTTTTTTTGCATATATTGATATTTTTTTAAGTAATCAAACGGCATACTTTTTTTTGCGCTCTAAGTTATTTATCAGGCTGTTTAAACAATTAAAAGAACGATTTAAATGCTTTTTTTATACTTTTTCTATAATTACTTGAATATTTTTTAAAGTTCTTAAGTTCCACACAACTTGAACATAAGAGCAAGTACGTGCGATCCAGTCGTGCATTTTATTTTCTTGTCTACTCCCACCTTCAATGCTCTGAATTTTTTGGTAGATCTAACGCGAATTTCCTAGTAAGCACAAAAAAATTGGGAAATTTAATTTACCCCTACAGCGACTATAGAGTATGAAAATAAAAATATTAACAGATTAGGGAATTTTTTTTCTTCATATAGAGCCGATTTAGGCCACCCTAAAATTTTCCGAGATCAGATCCCTGACATGACGAGGATAGGGAATACTTATGGAAATATCGGGTTTCACAATTCTGTCTGTATATGTGTTGATCTGCAGCCCAAACGGCTGGATGGACTTTCTTTAAACTTGGTATTCATATAGCGTTTATTGATATTTATTCCCGCAACACGTTTTTTCATTACTAGTCTCGTCCCCACCCCGTGTCGAAATTCGACACCAATCAAAAATAAAAGCTAGCTATTTGAAAATTGAAGCAAAAAACAATTTTTATTTTTTTATTTTTATTTTTTGAATGCGTACAGTGAGCGGCAGTATAAAATGGTACTTAACTAAAATGAACACGCTGTGTTTAATTTTGTAATTCGCACACCCCCCGCGACTATAGCTTTCCAACCACACAAAATTTATCCAAATCGGTCCAATACTTTTCTAGAGATTTTTTTTTTTGAACCGAGTATAACGGTATGAACCTGTCTGCCATACAATTTTGTTTGCAATTTTCCAATAAGTAACTTTTAGTAATAGCTACTTTTCCAAAAATGGTTGTTAATGGTATAGGTAAGGTACTTCCCAAGGAATGTGATGTAGCAAATTTTAATATTTTTTTGTGCAGAAGCTTCTAAAAAGTAAAAGTATTAGATTATTGTTTACCTACCAAAATTTTCAAAAAAATATATTCTTTGGTTAATAATCTAAACAAATTTAAAAATTGTTTTTTATAAACTTAGTATTTCGAAAACGAAATGGTCCATATTTTTGAAATTTGGTTGGCACCTTACTAGCCCAGGAAAACTAGACTTTCACTGCGAAAAAATTCTGACAAAACTGTATTTTGGCGGAGACTTTCGCTTTCATTTCCTAAAAAGTACCTAAGATTTGGGTCGGTTCGCAATTAAGCCTTTCGTTGAGCTTTGAGCATCTGGTTCTGCATTTATTTGCATTTTCAACTATTTGCGAAGCTCGATTTTATCCCAAGTGTCTTGGGATATCCAAGAGTCTCTAACTCTCGTCTGTTTACTTTTTATATCACCCCACATCTCATCAATTGTTCAATGTTGAATTCTTTTTAATAACGAAGCTCTCGTTAAGTTTGGTGACATAGTTACAAGTTACGGCATATGTTGGGATTACAAAGCATTTGAATTGAACTTCAAACTCCTTGCTGTACCCTTGTGATTATCATTGTATAGCTGTGGTTCATAGCTTGAGACTCATCAGAACCAAATGGTGGTCGCTTCCCACATCGGCATTTCTTATACTTCGAACATCACACATAGACGTCATCCATCACAGCTGAATCATGATTTGGTCAATTTTGTTTTGACCATCCCGATGCACCTAGGTGATTTTGTTGCACGTCGTACCTATGTTTAAATACAGTCCCACCTATCGCAAGACGGTTCGCGTTTCAAAGATGCCGCACCCCCAAATCCGATGTGTGGTTTTCAGTGGCCGAAACTGCAGAAGAATTCTCGATAAAATGGTTACCTTTTAATGGGGACTCATTTCCAATTGTTGTCATAGTTCATGTATAAGCATATATCCTTTTGCTATGTTGTTTTCCAAGATACGATTAATAGCATACATAAGCTCAGATTTGACAGGCACCCTCACCCTTTGTATGGTCAAACACATACTTGATCGAGATCGCCCTTTGTACACCTTTTGTAGCCGCCCAATATGGGTTACAAATGCTACTTGCTGCTGCCGTTGGTCTTTCAAACAAAAACGGCTCCCCCGCCACTGGAGTTCATCCGCCTTTCTGGGGCTTTTAACCATCCCAAGGACAAGTTTGTGCCCATACCAGCACTACTGGATTGTCTGCATATCCCGGCACCCATTCGGTCCCCCTTCACGTTAGCGTTACCCCCTCTCTACCACGCGGAGGTGTGCATAGGGATTTACCTTTCATTAAGCCTAGGGCCGGCCGCAGTGGTGTCCTAGCACTCTCCAGTACTTTAGAGAGCACCGACAAATATTTATTATTTGAGAAGAAATGTCTGTTTTACTTAAAAATATAATTTGATGCTTGTAATGTTCTTCTACTCATCGATTTATTTTTATTCTGAGCTGAGACTTACCAGTGCTTGTACTTGAATCACGTCGTCGTTTTCTCCATAAAAGTACCTAGCACTTAACCATTAGTGCCTATTGCTTAACCATTTTGTATCCTTGAACTGCAAGAGTTACTGCATGCAACATATTCCTACTCAATGTTATTTGTCTTACAAGTTGTATTATTAGCAACCTTCAAGAATATTATTTAAATAAATCAACCTTGCTATAAAATTCTCTCAAAATTTACTACAAATTACGACAATCCATTCTCCCATAAGCCATATCAGCAATTAGTAACAATTTACTTGCAAATCTAATTTCACTTTCGAAACCCTAAAATGATGTAATTTCATGTTTTCAAATGACAAACCCTTATTTGGTAAGATTTCTAAATAATTTACACAATCTGCCCCTCGTCTGACTCTAGGATTCAATGGTGTTGATTTTGATAAGAATATTTGTCCTTTCCTCGCCTGAAATATACAATTCTTGTATCTTGTGTATGATGGTGGTGGTGCGGTGCCATAGAGAAACCAAAACTCAATTTATGTAAATGATTTGTTCAACTGTTTCGTATTATCGTTCTGTAAATTGCTTAAACAGGATATAAATATAAGCAACTATTTCCATATATGTACATAGCTACGAGTATGTACATATGTATGTACTGTACATACATGGTACACACACCGCAGGTATTTTTCTACACCGTATACGTCTACAAAATAGTGTTCATCTGATGGAAATTTCAGAGAGAAAGGATGTAACTTTTCACATCATTTTTGTAGGTTTTCTCATAGTTAGACAATCAAGGACGGAACTTGAGTCAAGTGCGTAGTCCAGGAAATTATATTATCAAGGGGACTATAGAAAATTAATTCAACACTCCTTTGTTATGCTAACTCTAATTTGTACTTAAATAAGAAGTAAAATGTGAATTAAAGTGAAATGTTGATGAATGTAGTAATCTCCTGGGAAAAGTATCGAAAGAATGCTGGTGAGATTACAGCTGGGGGGATTTGTCCTGTGGCACACCCTCAATAGATTCTTCAATGTTTCAAGTAATAATATATCATTCAAAGGCAGGCTGAAAATAGCAATATAATGTTAATCTACGTTGAACGGGAGTGATACGAGAGGAGTGAGAAAGGTAGACAGGAGACTAGACCTGTGCCTACGTTCTGTAACTCTCGCATCGAAAATACTGGTCGAGAAACGATGAAAACTGAAACAAAATGCATGAGTTTTATTTCATTTTTCAACGTTTCTCGACTGATTTTATCGATGCGGGAGTTACAGAACGTAGGTACTGGCTGGCATATGCGAGAGGTTTTTTGACACAATAATCGAAAAACTCTTTAGACCTACGTTTCGCAAAGCCTAATGCTAAGTAAGATTTATTAATAGACATATTTATGTGACAGTAAAAATTAAATTCCTTATCAAAAAAACATATAACTTACATACGAATTACTGAGTCAAATTTTGTTTAATAATTATTATTAAACAAAATACAGCAGTCGGTAGCTTCCTCCATACTGAGTCAAATGTATAGTGATTGGTTTATTGTTAATAAGATAAGTTCTAGAAGAAAGTAGAGTGCGTCTCTAGAAGTTGCTTGGAAAGGTTTGGAATCAGTAGATCTGCAGATAACTTTATAATAGTGGAATTTAAAATAAAAAACAAGCCATGCTTTAAATAGTGGTTGAAAGCACAGAGCGTTGAGTTTGAAAATCATCAAAGGATGAGAAATTTTATAGAACGTCAAGGTCAGTTGCAATTGCATCAGCTTCAATATCAGCCTTAAAATTACATACGGTTCCAGAGACAATTTTAGCTGAGTTTTTAGTTATTGATCTGGTTTAAGGAAACCATGTTTGTTGGAGAAGACTGGAGAGAAAGTCTATGTATCAATTTATGCATTACTTTAAAGAAATATTTAGAAATACATGACAGTTAAGCAATATAGGGCGGTAATTGGAGATATCTTTTTTAACATATTTTATATTGATCGATAGTCTACCGCAAATTTTGGATGTGAGTGATATCAAAAAAAGAGGTATAGACGTCGAAAGCTTGAGTAAAGGTTATCCAAAAATTAAAAGTCTTACAGTCCATAATGATTAAATATGAACGAAAACGAAATTGGATTGCAACCTTGAGGGTTATCGTGTTATCCGAAATTGGTTTTCACCCTTTCCTAGATACATATTGCTCTTCGGATCACAAATCACGGAATTCAAGATAATTTGAGGGTATAGTTCACCTTACCAGATTGTTTAAAAAAAACCGTTTTTCACTTTGAGCTTTGAAATTTTTAAACGGTCTGGCTAGGCAAACTCTCAAATGGTCTCAGATTTCGTGATAATGTGTTCAGAGGAGCATGGTGCAATGTTGCTTCTTAATAAATTATTTCTATTTCAATTTTGAGTTTGGGATCAAAACAACGCAATTAAATATTTCTTGACTGAGCGCTCTATCTTTCATACTATGAAGTTATTTTCACACGGCTCTATTTTTTCTGTATATGAAATCAAAAAGATAGGATTGATTTTCAAAAGGAATATACAGCTTTGGACAAAAATATTAGGCACCCTTAAAAAATGCCATAGTTTTAACAGGAAGTGAATATAAAAGAAACGAAGTAGGTAGTATCGCTAGAATATATATTAATCAAACAAATTAGTATTTAGAGTTGCCACTTTTGGCTTTTTAGACTGCTGCTATCTTTTTAAGAGAATATCGTGCCAGCTTTGAGAACTCAACTAAACTTATTTTTTTGTCTATTCTTGATATAAAATATATTTGAGCTTCTATTTTAATGTTGGGGAATGCTTTTGAATGTTCCGTTTTAATGTTCCTCAAAGGTGCCCAATTTGGTTCAGATCTGGAGACTGCACAAGCCTAGGAAGAAGAGCAATACCGTTTTCATCAAATATTCGCATTGAAATGGCTGGGTAGTGACCGAGTGCATTATTTCACCTGTATAAGAATTTCTTATGTTAGAGGCACCAAAAATATGCCTTAAAGATAGCATTAGCATCTTTTTCATCACTTTTTTAATTCCATACGACCATACAAAAGAATCTTTTCAACTCTTTCTACAGCTATGCAGCCCCAGACCATAACGCCATCCATTCTGGACTGAATTCTTCATCACCAACTCTTCACCACACAAAGAACTACACCAGGATTACCAAACAAATGTAGTTAAAAAAACCACTTGTTTATAGAGCTAAAAAAAAAATGTGAAGTGGTCACTGTGAACAACTGTTATACGGGACTTCATTTCATTTTAATGCGTTCTTCAAAGTTTGATTGATTGCAAGCTTTTGGAGCACTTTCTGTGAGCTTTCTTCTAACGGTTATAGCGAAGATTGCTTTTTTACCATGTTCCGTTACTTCAGAAACATTTGATTTTAAGTTTTTGTTTACGATTTTTGACGGCTGTTTGTGCTATAAACCGACCCAATGCGTGGTTATTTTATTCCCAACGTTTCTTTTGTGATTAAGTGGTGTTCTAGCCTTCCGAAAACGATCTAAAGCCTCTTTTACGGCACACACAGCGCCAACCTTTCACTTTTTTTTGACTGAAAAATTAAGGGTGGCTAATGCTTTTGGCCATGGATGTATACAAAGTTGTGAGATGAGCTACAAATACGACGTTAGAGTTTCAAGGACCGTTGTACTCCCAGATAAATGAATTAATATGATGGATCTGAGATCATTTTCCTTAGGAGTTTCTCTTGTATAAGCTATAAAAATGATGCCACCTTTGTGGGGATACTTGGAGAGAAAGAAATCGAAGACATGACATTTTATACCTAAGGAAATTATGGATTCAAAAGTGGTCTCGCAAGAACTTGACGATGGAGCAGATGATGTGTGTGAATTTTTTGAAAAAAGTCAGTACAGCTGCGTTAAGTCCTTAGTTTTCACTGGTTTTACCAGTTTCCATTTTTTCTAAAGTTCCTTTGGTGAAGACAAAATAAAATTGCTGTGAATCATTATTAATAAAGGTTAAGTACTAAATGTTTGTGAAGAAAAAGTATTATCTTTTTTTTATTGAGTGATTTAATTGAGTAATTTATTCTTTAGTACCCCTGTACCGCATTTAATTATCTTGAATATTAAAGAAGTTATAGGTTTTTTCTCATATTTTCAAGTTTAACTTTTTTAGCGCCTCTTTGATTGTGAAATCCACAATACCAAATGATATACTCGTATTTATATTGTTGGAAATCTTTTACTTCCTTCTTTAGCTTGATATCAAAGAGAGAACCTACCGCTGCCCCTCTCCCATATCCACGGCCTTGTATTAGTAGGTACTCAGCTTTTAATTCTACGTGTAGCCTTTTAATTTTTCATTTTAGTGGCGAACATAGCTACCTATTAACATTATTATTTTTATAACATCGAATAGATTTACTTTAAGAAAAGTAGGTTATTTAGAGGGAAGACAAAAAAAAAATGCAATTACTGGCGTGGAAATTACATTTTTTGTTGGAATTTGAACAGTATTGAGGTATTTAGGAGAATTGATGCCGACCAAACTTTGCCGAGTTACCTAATGTCTTAAGTTAAATTTATATCTGAATAGCTTTTGAAAGTTTTAACTGCATTCAAAGTTAATACGTTCCTATATTTTAATTTATAAATGACCTGTTGAATAAATGTACCTACAGGCGATATAATCTCACAATATTTATGTTATATTAAAGATACTTTTAATTATAATCAAATTTTGTATGCTTTAAATTTAAGCCGACGAAATTTGAAAGTAAACAAATTTGTTCAATGACCAAACCAGTATGCAGTGGTCCTGGAGGCGACCGTAATACTGCCTATGTCATCGTAGCCACACAAAATAAAAAGCACGACTAGGTCGCACGTACTTGCTCTTATGTTCCAGACACTGCGGAGAAAAGAAAATTAAATTAAATTAAGAAAATTGTGTATAAAAACTTTGAAATTATGAGAGAAAAATGTAGAGAAGCATGAAAAACGACATTTAAATAAGCTAAAACAAAGAAGAATGCCATCTTAATTCTTGATTTAATATAATTGTATGAAAAAAAAGTTTAAAATCGTTGGAGCGGTTTTTTTTTTAAATAATTTCTAATATATAAAATTCTTAAAACATTTTCAAGGACAAATATTGGAATGCAATTACTAAGTACAGTCGGCTCCCTCTAAGTCGAAAATCGACCAAGAATCGAAGGAATATATTCGAATTATAGGGAATTTCGACTTAGAGGATGGTTTTTGTATGGAAAATTGGGGGGAATGCAAAAATATGGCGAAAAAATTCGAGTTAGAGGGAATTCGACATAAAGTAAGTTGACTGTATATATTTATGTGCAGATAAAAAAATTAAAAACAATTGTCCACCCGTTTTTGAGATATCGAATTTTCAAAACAAAAATTTGAAACTTTTTTTAAAATTTCAAAAACTTTTTTTTTGGAAATTTTGACATGCAATATTATTTAATTTTATCTAAAATTTGTACATACAAAAATTTATTTAAATCCGTTCAGCCATTTATAAGAAAATTCGAAATAAAAAAAACCCTTTATTGACAGGTACTATTAATAGTGGTTAAGTGCTAAATTTTATAATTTTTGGTAGTAGATCGTACTAATTTTAGTATATGGAAAAGGTTTAATCAAAATCGTAGGAGCCATTTTTGAGAAAAAAAAATATTTGTATTAACGGTTTTTTAACTTTTGTACGTTATTTTTTTCATAAACATAAAGTTTGTTTCTAAATATATTTGAAAAAGTACTAAAAACTCTTAAATATCGAGTTTCAAGAAAATCGATCTTATCGTTTTCGAAATAATCCAAAAAATATTTTTTTTTTATCACTTAAAACAATTTATATCTTTTGGAAGCTCTTGCATAAAAATGTTATTGGAATCAGTCAAGCCGTTTTGAAGAAAATCTAAAATTATTTTTTGTAGGATATTTTCTAAGCTATAACCTAGTTTGGGAGATATTCCTTTAAGACCATTTGGGGGGCCTTTGACTCCCCGTTAAATTGTCACCGGTGACTTTAAATTGTTTCCTAAGATTGCCATGGGGATGCTATGTACCAAAACCTGCTTAATTTTGCCCCAACAGAAGATAATGTACTAAAACGTAACACGAAGTCTTAAAAAATATCGTCTTTTCTTGCCGAATTTTCGAATGCAAAGAAATACTTTTTTTAATTTGTAAACTAAAAATATAATTTTAATACGTTAGACTAAGTGTAGCATTTTAAATAAACTTTCTATCAGTTTAAAATAATTGGTTTTATTTAAATAATGCAAATAGGCCAGGAAAAATAGGTTCCGAGGTTGAAAAAATTAATTCATGAAAAATTAAAATTGGAATCGACGCAGAATTGCAACCTCTATAACATATCCAAAGTCCCCTAAAATCCCCACATTGGCTTTTTGTGTAGATGCATTTGAAGACGTGCAGACGTGGAGAATTTGGAGGTTTATCAAACTAAAATATTTTTTTTGGTACAACTTTATCATATGATACATGATTTAACGGTAGTTTTTAACGCTGAATCTAATGAAACCAAATTCAAAATGATACAACTCCCCAAACAAAAGTTATAGTCCTTTTTATTTAATGATGACTTCTTTTCAGGTATACAACAGGTAAAATATTACCGAAAACCCTTTAAAAATAATCGCAAGTAATAAAGGTATGTTAATAAAACTTGGAATAAATGTTCCATTCTTCATACGAACAAAAAATCAAGACAGTCCCTAAAAATATCCATGGTGAAAGGGTGTGTTTTTTAAGAGGGAGGGGCAAGTGTAGAATGTTGACCATAACACCCACGAAAAAACTCTTAGACTCATGAAACTCGCCAAAAATATTAAATTTGTCATGGTAACCAATTTTGGTTTCATTAGATTCAGCGTTAAAAACTACCCTTAAAGCATGTATCATGTGACAAAGTTGTACCAAAACAAATATTTTAGTTAGATAGACCTCCAAATTCTCCCAATCTGCACGTCTTCAAATGCATCTATACAAAAAGCCAATGCGGGGATCTTAGGGGACTTTGGATATGTTATAGAGGTTGCAATTCTGCGTCGATTCCAATTTTAATATTTCATGAACTAATTTTTTCAAGGTTCCCCATACGATTTGTGCTTTTTTTCCTGGTCTAAAACACTTATTTTTAATTATCTTCTTCTTATATATAAAAATCAATCGTTGTGCGTTAGTCCTGCAAAAGCTCAGAAACGGCTGAACCGATATGGATGATTCTTTTCAGGAAATTTTTGGTATGAACCGGTGGGTGTTTAAATGAAGATTGGTCTAAGCCAGTCTTGCGGTTTGCCAGCAACGTGCAAAAATGCAATTTGAGTGCCTGTTTTACATGCAAAATATAAATACATAAATCAATTTGCGTTTGAAAATATCAATCAATCAATTATTATGAAATTTTTGTCTGACAAAATATGTATGTACATATGTAAAATTCAAAAACTAATATTACAGTCGAGTCTCCATTATCCGGAATTCCATTAATCGAGGACCGGATTTGCAAAACGAGAATTTAAAGTGCGGCCAATATTATACTTAAACCATAAGAAAATGCCTTGGGATCGGTTTGGTAAAATGCGAAAATTGAATTTTGAGTATTGTAATTTTAGTGCATTTTACAAAATTTCTAAAAGAAGTCAGAAATGGTAAAGTCCATAACATAGTTGAAGACTTTTGGTAGTTAAGCCTAGTACGCTGCTGATGCGAAACGAAATTTTTAATTGGTCTCCAACAAGACAACGAAATGCTTACGAAAATGATGCGGACAAATATTCATTGACAGTTGCACAAATTCAAAAAATTCAAACAAATGCAAATGCAAAAAAATCACGAGCAGCCATGCTGTAATGAAAGAAACAACAAAAGTAAACACGAAAAAACACAAATGTCATTTTTTCGCACACAAAAAATGGTCTGGGTAATTAATTGAGTGCGAAAAAAGAGTGTAGATATCTCCAAATAATCTGCTACAATTATCAATTTCGCTCATGGAACAGCGTACTGCAGAACGAAAAGAAGAACTAAATTTTTAGTTTATGATTTCGTTGTGTCATTTTTGTATGGGATTTTTCGTTTCGCATCAGCAGCGTACTAGGCTTTAGAGGTAAATATCCGTGGCGGTCGTGAAGAAGCCGGTTACTCAAACTCTTAAAAAGTTTATAAAGTCGGGGTTTATGTTGAATATCATACACAAAACCATACTAATGTGGAAAAAAGTGTTCATAATATATTTTCAGATCGTCGCCTGAGAAAAATAATGTCGTATGTCGCAAAACTGATTTTTTGAGGTTTGAATGCAGTTTTGGTAAACAAAAAATTATCTTTCGAATGGTTTTATTCCGGTTTTGATATCTCTTTTAGTTTTGGAGATATTTTGTGTTATTTTGTCGTATGTGCAAGGTCAAACGCGTTTTGGGTAATTATTTTGTCGTATGTGTAAGAATTTTTCACATACGACATTTTTTCTATGGAAAATCGCGTTTTTTTTCATTACGTAAATGATTGTCGTATGTGTTTAAAGCCTGCACATACGACAATTATTTACCCAACTCACGGTAAATTATTATCGTAGGTGCCATAAGAATGTGTTTGCAATACAACAATTTGAATTTTAGTCGACCTCAGAATGTCGTTGAGTGCGGATGGGTCTCCTGCGCCGGAGTTACCGCCAAAACTTCAAGCGTAAGAATTATAAAGTATAAATCAACTTAAATATTTTTTTTAATAAAAAATATACCTATTTTTACTAGAATGAGTGAAGCTATACTAAAGAAGAGGTACTGATTCTTCTGTCAATTTTTCTGTTGACGACGAATAAGACAGGGACGACCCCCACCTTCTTACCCATTGAAAATAACGAGCGCTCTGATCTCAGGTGTTCTACGAAAATGCATGCGTGTATGAATCATCCAAAATGTACACTCTTAGTTACTGCAAATGAGCTAGGCAGATTTTAAAAATTTTGCTTTAAAATCCAACAGTTCATCATTTAAAAATATACATTTTTTTCAAATAAAAAGTTTATTTTACAATAAAAATAACGTATTCAGTGTGGAATACAATCATTCTTTTAATGGATTTTATTTGTAAGTTCGAAGCATCAAAAAACAAAAAAAAAGTCGTAATGCTAAGCAAAATTAAACGGCGGGCGTCGTAAACGTTGTAACTCGTAAATCTGTCAGATTAGAATTTGATCTATAAGCTACCTACTTCAACAATTACTCGTGATCCTGATGCCTATCGGGTTCACGTTTCATGAACCAAAAATTAGTTTTGCTATTCAGCAATAGATGGAATTTCAGCACTTTAAGAACTTTTTAGAACTTAAATAAAAAAAAAACAAGGAATTCATGAAAAATAAAATAAGAAAGATGGGTATACCTATGCAGGGTGTCCCTTAATTCGTGAAGAATATTGTAGGGGTGATTCTGGGGTATATTCTAAAAAGAAATTGTTACGAGTAGTGGCCTATCCCCCTCCGTTAATCCGGGAGGGGCGATTTTCTAAAAAAACTGGTTAACCCAGTGGATATAAAATTATGAAAAAATTATGGCAACACTTCAGATATCATGTTTTAAATTTTCTGAAACCCAAATATCCATTGTTTTATTTGTTTTTTAAAACAAGTTGTTTCAGCGATTAGTTCAGGGACACCCTGTATAAAGCTGCTGTCACTCTGATCTGTATTGTTTTATTTCCAGGGGATGATCTATTAGGATCATGAGCGATAGTAAAAAAGAGCTAATATTTTTATGTTTTTTTTTTATTGTTTTGTTTAATTGATAACTTGCCATGGATGTGTCTATGTTGAAGAAGACTGTTTATTTGTATTGTATGCCAATCAAATTATTCTTGTTTGAACAAAATATTAAATTGGTTGTATTTATTTGTATGGATAAAAAGTTACCGTTATTATTAAAAATTTGTCGTATGTGCAAAATTTTTGTCGTATATGTATGGAATTAACATTTTAGTCAGCAAAATGTAACATACGACAAAATAATTTTTGGATTAATTGGCTTTAAAATCTTTAAAAATGGAAGCTGGATTTTAATTTTGATTTTAAAAGAAGTTCTATCTGCTCTGCACCTATAGTTCAAGTTTTGAAAATGTATTCCAAGCCGTTTCGGAGATATAATTTTTTAAACTTTGATTGCGATTTCCCAAAATCAAAAAAATGTAACATACGACATTATTATTCTCGGGCGACGAGATGCATTAGGAAAATATTACATAAGGGTAAAATTTCGTAAAATGTTATTAAGTATTTTTTTCCGAATAATAAATAAAACAATATTTCACTTCAGGTATCTCGATTTACCTGGTTCTTCACGACCGCGGATTGGTGATGGAATTAATCTAAAAGGTCAGAATCAAGGGATGAAGGTATATGCATAATTTGTTTCGTTTTTTTTTTTTTTTCCTTTTGAAAAGTAAAAATAAGAAGAATAAACTAGAAAAATAGCGGGATGAATACGTATGTACCTATATACCAACAAAAGTAAGTGAGATGCACACTGACAAGCGAAAGGATGGTATAGCTTGAAGATAAGGCAAATCTTGATCGCAAGGGCCAGAATATCAATACGAGATTTTTAAGTGCGGTCTATTTCATTCACTTACCATATAAAATTACTGAGGATTAGGATCGGTTTGGTATAACTAATGTAAATAAATTGTTTATACAGAATATTTTTTTATAGTCCAAGATAGTTCGTGGGGACAAAAACTGCATTTTGAAATTTCAGCGCATTATGCAAAATTAGCAAAAACTAAAAAATGATAAACCATTGAACTTCAAAATATGGCAGACAATGAAAAATGAATAGCCTTTTTGATTGGAAATCTGGAAGACCTTGACTAGAAGAGGAAGAAGATCCGTCATTCTGACTCCAATCGAAACGGCCATGTCTTCTTATTTCCATCAACAGCCTTATCCTTTTCAACAATTTAAAATGACCTTCGGAATTGGGTCGGATATCTACTTATGTTTGATTTTTTTAAACTCAGAGACTTTCGGTCCGATTCTAAAAATTGATATTTGTGTTTGAAGGGTTGAAATTACAAAATGGCTTTAAGAAAAGACTATATTTAAAGATCTAGCTTTTTTTAAATGATGTTAAACAAAAAAAAAATATTATCACTTCACCAAATTTCAACAAGAATAGTTAAAGTTCTAATTGCAGAAAGCTTCGATAGGCGGAAATTACCTTAAACGGACATATTTTTACGAACCAACTTTTTACTCGAATTTCTCATACAAATTGCGTTCCTATATATACGGACACTCCTTTAAACGCACTCGGGCAATTATTTTTCCTCATTTCCAATAGAAAACGTCACAACAAACGAACACAATGAAAGAAGCAAAGGATCTGTTTTCTAAACAGTTTCGAATTTTTGTTTTTAATTCAAAAGCACATCTCTAATAACCAGACAGATCACTGTTTCTTTGAGAGCTTAGTACGATATTTCCCGGGTAACTAAGTTAACTTTAGTTGAAAGTGTATGATTCTTCATTGTTAATGTTTTACAGCTCTTATTTTCGAAGTCATTTCATTTTGCGATGCCAAAAAGACCAGATTGCCATTGGGTAATCTTTCTCCTACCCGGACAGCTATGATAACCAGACAAAAAAGAGGGGACGATGAGTGTTCACTTATTGTAGCTTTCACTGTACCAGGCTACCAAGTATTCCTAAGACTCAGAAGTTCTATATAAGCCTATTTAAAAAAAATATTCTATTACAAAGTGAGGTGACCACAATCTACAATACCTATTATATGAACAAGAAAAAAAAATTTTTTGGTAGTGTGGCCATCGAGAGTGAAGTTTTTCAAAATTATATTCGAAAGGTCGCCAACAACTGCATTTTCTAAGGCAATACAACGTTAGCTGGACTAAGCTTATGCAGAGTTACACTCACATTTTTTAAATTAATTTATGGTGGAACGAAGTTCACCGGGTCATCTAGTTTTTTATAAAAAATACAAAATAGGAGTTAACTGCTTTTCACTGTAAGCCGACGAAGTGCTTTTAAATCAATTTTTTTTTATAATTTGCATTATGCTGAACAACAAAATCTATAATTTATCCATTTTAATATATATATATATTTAAGGACCAAGACGTGGATTACCTGCCAGTCCTTGCTACACTTAATAAAAATAGATTTCTCTCATTATTTATTTTGCTGTCCAACTACTGTTACTGTAAATGAAACTTCTTATCTTACTTTTAATATTTACTGTCAGTTACAACTGACACTTGAGCTAACGTCCTTTTTTGAAATAAATTTAAATTTTGCTACAATAGTACACTGTGGCGTATTCGTATTATTACCTAAAAATAAAAAATACTTAAATCGATGTAAATGGAAGAGCAATATCCAATTTTTTTAAAGAATCGATTGAGTTTTAGATCTATCATATAATGCTGTCGAAATAGTGTTTCGTAAAATTTTTAACATACATTCTATTCACGAAAATCATCGTTATATACCCCCCGAAATGCTCGAAAAGATGAAGGAAAACGCAGCAAAAAGGGCACATTTTACTTTGGTCAGCTTGATCGAGGTTGTAATCAAAAACTAGTTCAAATAAATTGTAAAAGCTCATGTATGGACATTTTTTTAAGTTATGTAAATATATAACAAACTCTTTTCTCGTGATGTTTGGTTCTTTTTTGGAAAAATACCTGAAAAGCAGTTTATTCAACCAAATATAACTCAGGAAAATAAGACTTTCACTTCGAAGAAATTCCGACAAAGCTGAATTTTGGTGGAGAGCTTTTTTTGTCATCTTAAGAATTTCGTTGAAAGTTCCTTAAATTTGGGCAGGGCAAAATTATAAGGGGGGTAAAAAGGGAGTAAAATTTAGTTTTGTTCTTATTTTCTCGAAAACTTTTTGTTTTTTTTGAAAAAAAGTGAAGATACAACAGATTAACATACTTTTTTTCATACATTTGTAAGAGTACTTATTTCAATTATACTTTATATTTTACTTTTTACTTTGTTAAATACTTTAGTATTTATTATTTTTTTTGTCATTAAATTTATAATTAAAATTTCATTCAATAATAATAATTCAAGAGGAAAAGATTAAAATTGTCATATGGGTGTTATGAAATGTCTTGAACAAATTAAAATGCATTATTGGTTCCCAGGTATGAGAGGAAAAATTGAAAAGTATATTCAAAATTGTATTCAGTGTTAAACGTATTCTGTGCCACAACATAGTTCAAATCGTACTCTCCACCAAATTCAAAAGAAACCTATTCCATTCGATACTCTTCATGTAGATCATTTTGGCCCTCTTCCGTCAATTATTTCTAAAAGAAAACACATTTTGGTTATAGTAGATGCATTTACAAAATATGTCAAACTTTATACCGTAAATTCAACAAGTACTAAAGAAGTGTGTGTTTGTCTAGATAAGTATTTTGAATATTATAGTCGACCTCGTCGAATCATAAGTGATCGTGGTTCTTGTTTTTCATCGCTTGATTTTGAATCATATCTACTCGAAAATAATATTGAACATGTGAAAATAGCTACAGCATCACCTCAGAGTAATGGTCAAGTTGAGCGTGTCAATCGAGTTCTTAAGTCGATATTATCTAAGATTACGGAACCGATTCAACATTCGAATTGGTCGAAACATTTAACAAGAGTCGAATACGCTCTTAACAACTCTGTTCATTCTACAACTGGTGCTACACCTTGTCAATTATTATTTGGTGTAGAACAACGTGGTCGTGATGTTGATACTTTGTCAGAATATTTGGACAATAAACGAAATTTATCTTCTTATCATGAAATTAGAACTTTACGACAAAAAGCTTCTGATAACATTGAATACCATCAGTCTAAAACTTCAGAATATCATGCTAACACACACAAACCACATATTCAATTTTCAGAAGGAAATTTTGTTATGATAAGAAATACAGATACAACAGCCGGTACTAACAAAAAGTTTATCCCCAAATTCCGTGGTCCATACAGAGTGCATAAGGTTCTCCCGTCCCGAATGATCGATACGTAATAAGAGACATTGAAAATTGTCAAGTAACTCAAATTCCTTATGATGGCATAATTGAAGCCTCGCGAATACGTTCCTGGGTTGATTGGCGGGATTCTCATACTTAAAATTTTTTTTTTTCTAAATGGTAATACCTGTATTAATATTTTGTATTTAAATTCATGTAACCAGGGTTTGCTCGAATTTTACTTCTATTATAATAAATTATTTTATTATTAATATTGTTATTATTCATGATTTTGTTTTTAATGTTAATATTATTATTATTATTGTTGTTTTTTTTGTTAAATGAGTTTCTTGATCGAGCCGATCAATATAGTCAGGATGCCCGAGTTGTAAGAGTACTTGTTTCAATTATACTTTATATTTTACTTTTTACTTTGTTAAATACTTTAGTATTTATTATTTTTTTTGTCATTAAATTTATAATTAAAATTTCATTCAATAATAATAATTCAAGAGGAAAAGATTTTTTTAAATTAATATTTTATAATAAAAAAAACCATCCTAACACATTCAATAAATTCAGAGAAAATCGTGGAAGAACTTCATGATGGAGCTATTTTTGTCAAAAAATTTATTAAAATTTCATTAATCGATGGGCCAAATTTTTTGTACGATAGGTGTTTGGCTACACGGAAGGAATTGAAAAATCACCAATTGAAAAATTTGCAGTTGCAATTTACGAATCATGTTTGATTCGTAAATCAAGGCATTTTAATCCCAAATTAATACAAAAACTGGTAATTTAACAGTCAAAACGTAGCAATTTATAAAATTTGTTTCTTCGTGATTTGCAACAACTTTTTTGGCGTAATTTACTCTCTTAAAAAATAATTTCACAAACAGCATTTAAAAATAATAGATTTGCGATAAATATTTAGTAATTAAAATTGCAAAATCACGGATTTACGTTTTTTTTGTCGCAATTTGTAACTTCTTAAGAATAGTTGCAAATCACCAACAAAAAAAATCCAAAATCACGACTTTCTTGTCGCAATTTACTTCTCGAAGAGAGAAAGCACCACAACTTGGCATGTATCTAATGTTTAATGTGTGACACCAACGATCTGTGATGTAAATTGGCATAGTGGTTGCATGCTCGCTCCGTAACTGGAGGGTTGCGAGTTCAAATCCAAGTAAAGTCAACCGTAAAGTATTAATTTCAAATAAATTAAATTAAAAGTGTATACCTGCAAAATGAAGGGTGTAGAGCAAAGTTTGATCTTTCAAGTGGCAATATCACGAAATAAAAGTGGTGATCACAAACCTTTTTTGCAAATTTACAAATTTTGCAATTGAGGAATATTTGGATCGAATTGCGATTTGTTGTTCGCAATTTTTGTTTCTCTCGATAGCATAATTGATACTAAAAGAGGGTTGAATTACGATTTTTGAGTATCAATATCTTCATTCAGCTCAGTTTTGCAAATTGAAATAGTCGTAAATTATAGTTTTTTGGAAATATCTCAATAAGTTTGAATTTTTTTAAAAACTAATAAATTTTACCCACCCTTAAAATTTTGCCTTTTCCCAAAAAATTGCGGAACTTTTTAGGAAATGCTTAAGACTTCAAAGTTCTCCATCAAAATTCATCAGCTTTGTCGGAATTTTTTCGCAGTTTTGCCGTTTTTTTGCCAAATTTTCTTGGACTAAATAAGAGATACATAGTTTAAAAAAAACTGTTTTAGAATTGCATAGCTACTCGTTTAATGCTAAACAAAAATTCGAATTTGTTTTCAAGATAAATTCATTTTGCCGCAAATTTAAAGCAAATCTTTCCTTCCATTTATAGGCTTTTATTTTTAGATTTCTTTTTTATTTTAAAGAAACCTTAAAAACCTGGAGCTTATCACAGTCTAACAGGCCATCATAACAAAAGTTTATTTAGGTGTATGCCATTGAAAATATTGCAAACGAATTTTTATCACATCAAAAGTATAGAGACTCCTACATAACGGGTATAATTTCCGTTTTCAATCAATATCTTTAACTGGTTGCATACTTACTTTTGAATTTCCCAGACACAAAAGCTTCAACAAAGATTTATGCATTTTTCATGTCAAAATAACAAAAAAAAAAAAGCAAAACTAAATTTTCTATTGCTCTGTTTTCTCTCAGTAAATATATAATGTAGATGGTATGTATACAATATTCTATACTCATTTATCTTTGTCGCGAAAGACATTATGACAAATGCACTTGGCTACTTAGAAAGCTGAATATTGAAACTATCATTAGGTAGGTACTCAAAAAAGTAGGAGGTCTTTCCTTGCTATATCGTTACATGACGAATGTAACGACACGAAAGATATATACCAAATTGATAGGTTTCTTAAATTAAGCGAAATAAATGGTGTTATACTTTTTGAGTGCTTTTGGGTGCTTATTTAGATTAATGTGGGTATTCATTTTATACTATTTAAAAAAGTCTTTCTATAGAATCTAAAGGACTCTTATTATTTTAAATCGAAAGTTATGTACTTCAAATAAGTAGGATTTGTTACTGTGACAATTTACAAATGAATAATATGAGGTCTTAAATTTATAACCGCACTATATTACAGCCCTCCACTGGAACGGTATGACCAGTTGTTGATATTCATCTTATTTGAAGAGTTGAAGGCATACATCATGTCGAACCTATTAACGACTTATTTTGACTATTATTATTCCACTGAAAAATGTGTGAGTTCAATATAATAAACTCATGTTTCTGAGGCCTCAAATGCCTCTAAGCTCTGGAATGTGATTCCAAAAACTGGGTCAAAACAGTGGCTGCTGATTACAAAAATTAATCCGAACAGTAAGTTATATGCGCTGACAAAAAACTATTTTAATCCTTAAATCCAATTAAAAATTTCGTAAAAAACATTTCATTGCAAAACGGCCTTGTGTTCAATTCAAAACTTAATTCTGTTATTTTTTGTCAATTTAAATGAAAATAAAAACTAATTTCTTTGAAATCTCGCCATGTTGTCATTCAAGCGCTGCTCCAGAAAACTTTAAACTTTATACATTAAAATCATTTAACATTAACACGACAAATTGACAACGATCTGACATAAAGTCCCCAAAAATATACATAAAATAACCTCCTTAACACTAAACACTTAACACCCTGTCTTAATTGAAAGAACTGCATCAACAGAAAAAAAAAAAAAAAAAAAAAACTCTTCCATTAGGTTTAACACACACTGCATTGACTATATGAGAACGAATATATGTTTGCGCACCACAATTATGCAACATTTCTTAGATGGCAACATCGACAACATCTAGCCGGCATGCCCCATACAGAAAAACAAGACAACCATTTACCTACGATTCTACGAACGATGCATAGGTAACAGACATCAGAAAGACATCAGACAGACTTAAAGAGCCGCGTTGTAGAGACGCGGTGCCCACATGTTATTTGCGCAAAAGGTGCCCAATCTGATCCCCCAAATCAATCGAGAACAAGTTTGTTAATTAAACACACCTGTGGATACGTCACATCAAGTCCGAAATGTCGCCGATGGCATCGGAATCGGCATCAACTTGTCTATTATATGGGATCGACAATATTGCTGCAGGTGGTGAATCATGGTTCAAGATTTCGCACAATTAAATCATCTCAATCTGAAAAGTTTGGAATCAAAATTAAAAGATGTACCTACCTTTCATTATTTCGTAGCCCACTCAAAAGAAATAGCAAGCATTTTTCAAGCATTGACGCTTTGAGCAACTTCATTAGAGGCTCTTTAAAGCTTTTAAAAGCAGAAGGTCGATACAATCGACCGACATGCCTTGAGGTGCAAAATAATACAAAAGATATAATCAATTGGGATACAGATAAAAAGATACGCTCTCTATGGGTCTCTAGGGTATTGGGAGCACTCATTGCTCGCAGGCTCCTTAAGGCTTGAGACCATATTCACTGAAAAAAACAACAACATAAGTGAACTTACATCGGCGTCGTCGTGTGTGTAGGTCTTAAAGTAGCTGACACATACACGTCGTTGTTCAGCTTACGACGCTAACGCCACAATGGGCTAAAGTTACCCAAAAGTTGGAAATAATTCAAACAACTATTCAGAATTCCTATATATTTTTTTCTTTTGAGGAGTACATATAGTTTTAAAACTCTTCTTTTAATTTGGAAAAGAATAGTTTAGAAAGTAACGGTTGCAGTTGATTTGATTTGTATGGGAATGGATGACTTTTGATTCAGAAGAGTATAGGAATAGAGGAGTTTTGAAAATATATAAACCTTAAAGAAAAAGAAGATTTTTGGTGAAGAATTTGATTTGTAAGGGAATAGATGAGTTTTGAGTAGTACGATTGAGTGTAATAGTGTAGTTTTGAAAATAACACCACTCCTCAAGTACAAAAAAGCTTAGGAAATAATAAGTTTTATAAATTTTACCTAATTACGTAGATGAAGGACCTTCTGAAAAACATTTCCCCAACCTTAACTCATTTTTGAAAAAAAAACTGGAATAGGAGAGTTTTGAAACTATCTATACCCCTCTTTTTTTCAATTAAGATCCAATTTTTTAGAAAAAATGCTAATCAGTTCTTTATAGACTTTTGTGACTCCCCGCAACTTTAGGCTTGATTTTTTCTGAGTTGATACTTTGTTTTCGTACATAGAGGGATTTTACCTATTCAAGTGTTCAAGGTGATGTTCATTGTTGCCAGATTTTTCAAGACGAATGGAGCGCAATTTGAAAAATCTTGGAGCCGAATATAGCCCCGCTCAAAAATGATGCACATAAATTAGTTCGTAAATAAAAATTATTCCATTGGTAGACATTTTTTCTAATAATAAATAATCAGGCTCATCATTGAAACTCAAAAACTGCTACGAAAATATTTTTCATTTTTTCTGTCTTTTCGAAATCAAATTTGCATAAATATTTTAATTAAACAATTAGTTATACACATTTTAAGCCTCATCAAATTTTTTACAGTATTTTTCAGTCAACTGAATTCTGGTTCGAATTCGCAATGCTGCTCCAAGGGTCCCAATAACAGAGATTATCAATTATATATGTATTGACAAATCTCAGGTCCCAATTATCGTAAATGTACAGTGCGTAAGCTGAATCAACTGCTTAAGGATGAAAATGTGTGTGTGGTTACAAGCAATTATTGAAATGCAAGTAGGCTCATTCTCAATACAATTTTTACAGCTTTAAAGTTCTCATTTAGGTAAATGAAATATTAAAAAACAAAATATTTGTCTGAGTAAATTTGTAAGGAGCCTAAAATCGCCCAATTTCAAATCTAAATAGCCCAAATTGGGATTTATCGGAAATCACAATTTGAAGGAGTGAGTAAAAAGTTCAAGTAGCCCAACTGTCCATAAAGAGCCCGTTCTGGCGCGCTGGTGATGTGCGTGAAATTAGCACCGCCAATTTGGATTTAAAAAAAAAAGGTTGTGCTGTAATGGCCAACCTGTGCTGTCATGTGCCGTATTTAAAAAAAAATGTGCTGAGCGTTTGGTTTTTAGAGGACACCTAAACTCATTTTTTTTAAACAGCACTAGGTACTTTAATTTTTTACAAAATTGCTTAATTGGAAAAAATTTACGGATGAAAATGTTTCAAATTCACCCACATTTCAAGGTGGCGCTACAGTATAGAATTGCTACATTATTAAAGATGTGTATCTAAGCATATTAATAAGAAATAGTGTCGGAGACAATACGGAGCCTTGGAGCATACCAGCATTTCTTTTGTGAACTTCTAACTTGAGACCGTCCAAAACAACTTGGATTGAACGGTCGAAAAGGTAATTACTAATCCAGCTTGATGCCAAACTCTATCAATTGTTTTTATTTAGAAATATTGAGGGCAACAATTCAGCCTTTCTTCGAAACGGTGCAATGGTTGATTCCACATTTCGGTAAGAAAATTCATCAAATCACCGGTGGATCTGTTGCAACGAAAGCCGTAGTGACGGGCATTAAGAAACTTTCGTTGTTCAAGATATTTGACAAGCTGACGATTGATCAGCGTTTCCATATGACCTTGGAAAGAATGGATGTCAGAGCAATTGGTCTGTAATTGAAAGGAGTAGATGATTAACTTTTTTAGTAATTGTCTGCAAAAATACTTTTTTCCACCAAGAGGGAAAGTGGCCTAAGGAATAGGAAGAGTAAAAAGTTTACGAAATGGTCTTACTATTGGTCTTGTCTTTAGAACTAACGGATTATCATTAAAGATATGCGTGCGGAGGGGGACCGATGAAGATGTTATTCTTGACGAATTACAAAAACTTTTTACTGGCCTTATATAGACCAGGAAAAATAGCAAAAATCGTATAGGGAACGATTGATTCTTGGTTGCCATGACAAATTTAATATTATTGGTGAGTTTCATGAGTAAGAGTTTTTTCGTGGGTGTTATGGTAAACATTCTGCACTTGCCCCTCCCTCTTACAAAAAACACCCTTTCACCATGAATATTTTGAGGGACTGTCTTGATTCTTAGTTCGTACGACCAAGTTTCATTAACATACCTTTATTTTCAAAGGGTTTTCGGTAATATTTTACCTCTGTTTGTACCTGAAAAAAATTCATCATTACAGAAAAAGGGCTATAACTTTTTTTTTTGGGTGGTTGCATCATTTTGAATTTGGTTTCATTAGATTTGGCGTAAAAATCTACCCTTAAGGCATGTATCATATGGATAGTTTGTACCAAAACAAATATTTTAGTTTGATAGACCTCCAAGTTCTCCCCGCCTGCACCTCTTCAAATGCATCTACACAAAAAGCCAATGTGGGGATTTTGGGGGACTTTGGATAGGTTATAGAGGTTGTAATTCTGCGTCGATTCCAATTATAATATTTCATGAATTCATTTTTTCAGTCTCGGAACCCATTTTTCCTGGGCTATTAGGACATTGCAGAATTTTTAGTCTAGTTTTTGTAAGAATTTAGTCCTTAAAATCAAGTCGTTGCAAGGATATCTGGGATATTTTAATTTTCTCGGTTTTCTTCTGAAGGAATGGTTTGAAATATGTTTAGTTTGTATCCATCTTGAGTCAACATTTATAAAATTTCCACACATGTTCAAGAATCAATTCCCTAATCGATTAAAACATCCTGTGTAGGAAATGAGACAAAAATAAGAATGAGTGGTTGAATAGATGTGTCGAGGGTAAAATAAATAAATTGGGTGGCGCAACAGCTCGTGGAGAACCAGGGCCTAGTGACTTACAACTCTCAACCATTGCTGTGTTGTTGTTGTTGGCAAGAATGGAGGGGACCTACAGTTTTTTGCCGAGTCCGAACGGCTGGATAAGAAGCACTTGTTCATGACAAGTATGCTCTTGGAGGATTTGTCAGAGTTCCTTGCAAAGGCAGTACCCTGGATAAAACATTTCTGTTTATAGGTGGTACGATTGGGAATCGGTTGTCGAAGGTTGGTTTTGTTAATATTTTTGTATTAATACTAGTCTAAGAAACAATTTATTAAGACTCCTGCCTTAAGGCATTTTGGTCTACTGTGTGTATCTCTTCTTTTCGATATGATTTTGAAATTCTAATGTGGCCTGGCAGCCTAAGGACTCTTAATGGCCGAAACTTAATTTTTAGCAATAAGTTGACGGCAGCAGACGCAGCTGCTGTTGCAGTGATGTACAGTACGCACTCAGTAAAAGCAAACCCTCGATAAACGCAATACTTCGGCTAAAGTAACACCCAAATTTTTACCATTAGTGACTCAGTAATTGCAACTTTTCAAAAATGTGTGACTCAGTAAACGCTTTTGACAAATACTTTCATTTTTTCAATGTTAACTTTTATTGTAATTGGGCAGTTATTTTGTAGCTACTTCTCAAAATATTGTGCACTCATAAATCATAAGTTTATTGTATTTAAATTTTGGTTAACCATTGTTAAGCTTATTTCTTAAGGCTATACGTTTTTGTGACTCGGTCATAGCAGCGAACTCAATTAACGCAACTGCTCGAATTTTTATTGGTTGCTTTTAACGAGGGCGTACTGTATCAGTTTGCTACTATCGTAGCAATTTTTACTGAGCAAATAAGATTAAATTATGAACTTATAAAATTCTAGGAATTTTTTATTTTATTTCAATTAAGCTATACATTTACAAATTATTAGATTTGAGATTTAAAATATCTAGGTTTATAATCCTTTTTTTTAACAATATTTTTAAACAGCAAACAAAGGTTGATGAATTCCATAATTCGTTCTATTAAATCTTTGATTTGATGTTGTATGTGTTTATGTTCCACGGAATATGGCGAAGTGCATAAATAAGAAATCGTTTTTGTACAGATTCCAGTCCATAATAGTTTGGTAGCTCGGAATCAACTGCAACAAACACTGCTACAGTATTCACTTTTGCATTGCACAAAAGAGCAGTATATTAAGCTTTTTTAGTGTATGGCGTATGAGTCTCGAAATTCTTTTGAGTTAAGAAATAATAAAAATGTTTCCAGTCTCAATTTATGGAAATCATGCACAGTCTTTTCTGTTAAGAACTGATTTTCAAACAACCACGTCATCGCTTGATTATAATTATGAAACATTTTCGTTATTATTTAAAATTAAAAATAAAATTTAACAAATAACTTAACTCTTAACACTTCTATTTTCTTTCAGACAAAAAAGCAACCTCAACTAGGAAACACCCATGGGAATTATGCACATAATAAATGAAGTTGTCACAAGGTATCAAAGCCTTTACCATGACTAATGTCCCTTACAGCACAGAACTCTGAGGACCATTTAATGGGATGAACATCATCTTAAAGAAAACCGAATCATTTCGTTCCGAATGAATCGCTTTACCGATAATTAACACAAGAAAAATCAAAAAAGGAATGGCCGGTGGGAAAGGGCGTGCCTTTCGAAAACGTAGCTGGTTTCTTCTGAAGGATTCTGTTATCTTTGTTCTAGTTATGTGTCTGCTACATATACAAATTCAATTAGTAACAACAACAGCGTCTACAAGTTACACTGGACATGATCGAAAGCAAAGTATTGGCAGCACTGGTCAAATGGCATCGCCATCGACAACAAAAACACCACTTCCAGAAATACCAATAACAACTCCAACAACCGTTAAAACTCCGCCACCGTTCAATTGGAGCCACCCAACAAAGACGACCAGTACAAGTATTAATAGTGGTAGTAATAGTAGTAAAAGTAGTAGGAATAGTACTTTAAAAATTATGAAAAGTGTAAAAATAAAAAGTATGAATGGAAATGTGATACGTGAAAATATTATGCTGCCATCGTTCGATTCCGAACGCGAAGCTCAGCTTTTGTATGAAAAAACTCTGCAAGAGTACCATGGGAGTAGTTGGAGTGACAGCACTGTCGTCTCTGATAAAACTCCGGAGCAAGTTACCGAAAGAACTGTGCGAAGCATCTGTGAGTCGTGGATAGCCAGAAAATGCCACTGCCATGGACGCTTGGATCGCATATCTATTGCATGCCGAGGTCTGGATGTGCTAACCGTGCCATTGGATATACCAGCGGAAGTTGTAAATTTGTGAGTACCCTTTTAGTTGAATTTGTTTGTTTGTTTTTAGTTTTTGCTCTGTTTTTGCGACTCTCTATTTACTATTGTATATTAGAATTCACCCCCTTCAAAGAATTCTACGATAAGGTGTTTATATCTGTTTCTGTGGAGAGACTTTGCCGAGGGATATCATAACTCTACAAAAAGGCCATTTCTTTTGGGTGGAGTGAGAGTATGTTTACCTACTCCAGAGAAAAATAAATAAAAATCGATTTTTCTTGTGCGTGGGCTGACTGGGTGAAATGAAAATAAATATCCTTGAAGCGGATATGGCCAACATTAAAGTCCCAGCCGAATTTAATCCGGAAGTCGGTCAAAATACAAACAAGCATAAACAGCATTCAATTTCCCGAGAGAGAGAAGAGTCCTTGGATCGATAAAACCTTTTAAAACGTTCCTCTGTCTGTCTGGCGGGGAAGGACGAAAATAAAGAATAAGAAAGACGCGTGATTTTCCTTTCTGCTTAAATGGACATCAATTTTGGAGCAAACAATATGATTTTTCTTCCTTTGTGCTTTGTAGACCATCAATGATTATTACATGAATGCGGAAGTTGCGGATATTGATGCCGACTCCGGTTTATTATTCATTTAGTCCATTTTGATAAGGTCTTTTAATATACATTATTTACCAAGGGGGCTTTTCACTATATTGTCCGTCTATTGTTGGCTTTGTAATTCGCATAACTTAACTATATCAACTACAGACGCTTTGCAAAGTATTCAGAGGGACATAAGCTTAAGTTGATTGTATAATGTACATTCCAGTGCACTCGGTTGGACGCACGGAGGTATTTGATTTATTTATGATTGAATTAAGGAGATTAGGTAATTTCCATATTTTAACGACTGGGTAAAAGGGCTAGATACGCGCGCCGCAGTGTTTTGTTCCCTTATGAAAATCAATACAAAATTTGTGATGAAGTGATAATTCAAAAACACATCGTTGCAGAAATTGTGCACAATCATATCCGCTAAAAATGCATTAGTGCATCAAACCCGCATCACTATTGATGTAACGTGTGTTCATTATTGCAAACTTATGCATCGATTGATGCGCAAACTACAAACAAATTAGAACCAAGAAAATTTTTGATGTGTTGTCACTAATGCATTTTTATCAAGTGCGTTGCACATTAGCATCGCAAAAAAGCAGTTATGCCCAAACATTTGACGTTTATGAATTTACACGAAGTGCCAACTCATACCAAAACGGTATGATTTTAGAGAAACTCTCAATTATGAACATTTAATTCAGTCCCCAAAATGATTATATCAGAAAATAAACAAATTTGAACGGATTTATGCCAATGTTATGTTGAAAGGGTAATTTTTGAAGCTTGGTCAAGTTTTCATGAATTTAATTTACTGTCCGATACAGTGGCGTAGCGAGCACTTTGGGGGCCCCGTATCAAATATTTTTTAGGGGCCCCCTTTCATAGGTATAAACTTTTTTAATTGCATCAGCATATTAGGTATGTTCAAAAATTATTTTTATAAATATGTATCTCGAAAGCCGTTAATTTGCTCAAAAGATTTAAATCTTAGCTCATAAAATTATATTAAAGAAAGAATGTGTTGAAAAGATATAAATAATAATTTTGTAACGTTTGTGCACATTTTTTTCCAAAATCGGTTGTAATAATCCTCTTTGGGTAAGATTCTATGAGCTTAAATTTAGGCCAGCTAGATTTTTGAAAAAAATAAGAGTTTTCTAGATATATATTTCCAAAAATATTTGTTTGTCACTTTACGATCAAAATCAAAAGTCAAATTTTGAAACGCTATAACTTTTAGGTTTCATTAATAGCTCATTATTTAGATATTGAGACCGCCTGAAAGTTTCTGGTTCCTCAATTATTCGTTGTTAAGTGAAATTCGAATGAGTTATAAGAAAACGAATTCACAGCTCACAACCGTTTTTGAAAAAAATGGCCGTCTCCTTACCTCTCCCACCCAAAAGTTGTATTTTATAATAAGGAGATGAGCCCGAGTACAAATAAACAAATAAAACAAAAAATGTTGTCCATCGAAGGTAAAGTAAAACGGAGCTCTCCATCGAAATTCAGTTTTATAAGAATTATTTCCTGATTTTACCATTTTTCGTCTGATTCTCCTGGGCTACTGGTACGTGGCCTGATAAGAAAAAAGTGGTTGCACGTTGCAGTCGTGGTTCCATTAGTTGGTAGGACTTAGATAGAGATAACGACACAGGAAGGAAAAGTATCGGAAAGAAACATGTAAACAAAATTGGTAATAGGTAAATTTTGAATAATATGTAAATTAGGTTTGTTCGTTTAGCCCTGACGTCACCCCAAGGCTTTTCTTAAACCCTGAATTCTGTGTTTTTTGACACCTAGGGTTGCCCTGAGCTCGCCCTGAAATAGATCTAGGTTTCTTGCTGGCGGGAGTTGAGGTAAAAATAAATTGTTAAGGTGGCAGGAGCCCCAAGCATTTTTTTTGTGGACTCACGTGCTGCAGGAAATTCTCATTTTTTTAAAAGAAATTCAAGGAATACACTATTTACTTTTATAATAACATAATAGAAATAGAAAATGGAAGCTGTGGTTTGTTTCTATTCATATTTTAAGAAAATGTTGATTCTTGCTTATTTCACAATTGAGGACCCTTTGGTGTTTAAAAATTAAAAATTAAGTGTAGCTACGCTACTGGTCCGATATCATTAGGCTTTGTAGTGAACGTTTATAAATAAGAAATTGGAAGTTCATGAAAATAAGGGTAAATTATCAAAATTTGTTTATGGCTTAAAGAAACAAGTTGAGGGCGATTCCATTATCGCGGGTGCAACATTTGGACTCATTTTAATTACATTTATAATAAAATAAACAAATATTTTTCTGAGACTATTACTTGAAGGGTTACATTTTCACCTATTCACTTTGGACTCATTTTATAAAGATTCAATAAAATAAATAATTCGCAAGTAAAAAGCTTCAAAGTGCGATCGTGGGTGCAACAAATTTGCTTCACTTTCCTAGATCATAGTACGAAAACACAAAAGTCTATTGATTGTGAAACATTTATTATATTCTACTTACGTTATATTGAAGGACATAGATTTAATCAACTAAAGAAATAAAAATTAAGTTAAAAAACAAAAATGAAGAACGTATTTTTCATTCTTAAACACGGTCGTAGCCAGGCTTACGCTAGGGTGAGCTCAGCTCTCCCAAAAATAAGCTAAGAACACACCCAAACATTTCTAAGTTATTTTAAGATTTTCCAAGTTTTCATTTTGAGACAAAATATTTGTTGCTTTGAAATAATATTTGAAATATACTTATGCCGCAATACCAATCTTTCCGTTTTGTTCCGCACACTTTGATGTCTACGTCAGCAAACCAGGGACTCTTCGGTTCATTGCATGGTATAAGAATAACAAGGTATGCTTGACAGCTCAGGCAGTTGACTCGTGACGTCATTGCGAGTGAATGATCTCAATTGTTTGTCATTTATGGTAAAGAAAGTAAACAGAAATTGTTTATATTTTGAAGCAATTTGCTATTGAAACTCAAAGTAAAACAATAGATTATTTATGTTTTGAAGTTATGTTTTGTTAAATTTCAAGTAAAACATTAAATAATTTATTTTTTAAAGCTATGTGTTGGTGAACACTCACTATGACGTCACACAAAACAAAATATGGCGACCCTTCATCTCATATACAACATACCTTGTATTTTTATACCATGGGTTCATTGGTCTATTTGTGCTTTTGTGTGCCAGTCACTTAGTCTGTTATTTTTCAGTAAAAAGTGAAAAAATATGGAGTGCGTAAAACACATATAAATCTGTTAACGTCAAAAGTGGCAGCTTTCATTTTTTAAGGACTGTCAGATGTAAGACTGCAAAGCAAAAACAAAAGTAGGCCTCCTTACGACCGTTTCGAATGTCAAACAGGAAAACCGATTCCATACGAGTTCGATTTTTTTCGATTTTGAAATCAGTGCCGAGATTCAGCTAATTCGAAGCCGCAGGGAGTGAGTGAGATGAGTCACTTTTCGTCGAAAAGCGATTCAGTTAGCAAAAGGGAGTGAGTGAGCGAGTGAAATGAGATGTCAGATTACTCGCCAGATATTTCCGCAGTGACTTGGTGTATGTGTTGGTAAATTTCTAGTTTTGGATGTGCTTTTCTCAAGAATTCCTATTCATGGATAGACAAGGAAACAAAAAACAACAACGTAGTTAAAACAACTACCCTTTTATTGATTCTTTAATTTTTTTTTACTATCATATGCACATATATATATTAAATAAATTTATATTCTATTCACTTTCAACACTTTTGAACTTTTTATTTCTCAAGGGTGAAACTCACATTAAAATTTAATTATGACAAAAAAAAATAATTGAAACAAAATATACTCCAAACTCCATTATTAAAGATTCCAATGTTTACATTGTTGTATTTGTTGTTTCATTTCGTTTTGCGTAACGAGTGTGACAAGGACGAAGAATTTAGCTCTTTTATATTTATTCTTTGTCTCATGTTCGAAACTAAGTTCGAAGTTACTCATTTCACTTAAATAGCTGAATCACTTTTGCGAGTGAAGTGAGATGAGTCGACGAGTAAGGCGAGTCATCTTATCTCACTCGCTAAAATAGCTGAATCTCGGCACAGGTCCCGCTTTTCTTCTTCTTTTCACAGCAAGAATAAAAACTGTCATTCTGGTTTCAATCGAAAAGCCTGTTAAATGAAGTTTAGGAAGTTGAGTTTTTATATTTAAAAATAAAATAAATAAATTGGGTGGCGCAGCAGCTCGTGGAGAACCAGGGCCTAGTGACTTACAACACAATTTTTCCCTCCGACCAATTACTGCCGTGTTAAGAAGAAAAAACTTATCTGTATTTTGGGCATTTCGAGATAAATGCGTTTTTCTGTTTATGTACGTAACTTTTTTATTTTTGGCTGAATTTGTTTCACACTTTAAGGAAATGATAAGTAATCAAATTATTAATTTTGAATCAAAAACTCATTTAATTCTATTAAATAGAAGTCTACTTAAATAACTTTTATCTTAAGACTATCTGCCGTATCTGCAAGTAAATAATTTTCCTTTCCTGATCTACGAATATTTATTTGGTAGTTACGTTTATTTTTCTTATGAAAAATGCAGATACGTCAATTTATCTTAAAATAGCATTCAGATACGTCAATTTATCTTAAAAAAGCATGGTTTTTTGTACATACGTCATATTTCGTAAACGTTTTTAACCACTAAAAAGGCAAGATAGTGATTTTAGCACTAAACAATAAAATAATAACCCTACCAAGGATGTCAAAACTGGCCTGAACTCAAAACAGCCAAAATGTCAGTTACGTTTTTTCTTCTTAACACGGCAGAATAGGCATTGAAATAAATCGATGTAAAAACTGTACGTCAAAGCTTATACCTGTTCGTCACGGACTTAAGCAGGCAGACAAGATGTTCTTGGATCAACACACTAAGAGCTCATGAATCAAAGAATACAAGATTACGCCACTTGTCTTTTTTTGCTTTGTTGTTGTAATTTTGACCACGCTTCGTGACGTTTTTCCTTTGATTTCTATGTGATGAACGGGTGCCAGAACTTAAAGTTACTTGAAATTTATTTTTCAAGTGAATTCTTGAAGGAACATTTTTTGGATATGGTTTTGTTTTTATAAAATGCAATACTTTATTAAACATTAAAATATTCGCGCACAATGATAGCTCCACCGAAAAACAAAAAAATAAAATCTCTGTCGCCATATTGTTTCTGCACAAATGACGTAGAAGTGTCGTAATCTTGTATTCTTTGATTTATCCCAAGAGCTATTAAATGTGTGAATTACAATGTTATGCAAATGACTTGACTTTTTATGTCGTTAGCTCTCAGTATACAAATCATATTTTTTGCTAGTAAAATCGACGATTTTCATTTTTATTGAATTACCAATTTCGAAATTCTTGACAAATACGTTTTTTTCATAACAATCTAATCTTAATCCTTCCTTGTACCAAAAGTACATTTTTAGCATTTATTCGGCTGTTATTGTCATGGATTGAACAGAAATACTTTCAAAAAGGTCAAAACTATAGGAAATGTGTCCTTTGCGAATTTATTGCATTGAAAATACTACAAACGAAAGAGAGTCTGAAAATAAGACTTATAAAAAAATCAATAACTTATGTTTGATTTAAGTATCGTGTTCAATTTAGATATGTGAAATATGCAAAACTTTGGCACTTACGTCAAGTTTGCCATATAATTTACGAAATTTTTAGTTTAAGAATTGTTTTGACGAATACATGTATGTCCTATTATCCTACAACGTACGATTGAAAGAAGATTTCCATATATGTAGATATCGTGCTAAAAAATGAAAAAATCCCAGCGGTTGGTTCTCATGCAGTAGGCTGCCAAACCTTTAAATGCAATTTCTCAAGAGCATTAAAATGGGCGCTTACGGCAACCCAATATAAGAGCGACGCAACGGACGATTGTCCGATTTCTTATTGTCCTTAAAATGACATTCAAAAAAACGTTTTATCAACTTTAAGCTAGTTTAGAAGATAATATGTTTTTTTTTATTTCCTGAACATTTTAAATTTTCAGAGATGTGACCTTTTCAAAAAAATTGACTCTTCAATAATTAATGATTGGAAAATTTAGTTGGGTGCCCATGTTGCCTCTCTTGTTGCACTTACTCATGGAAAACCACTTACAAAATTATAGGGAACGGGAGGGCTGTATTTTTTGTAAAACATGTTTTATTTTTTCAAAATTGTGAAATTTTTCAATTGCTTTTGAAAAGTGAAATTTAAGTTGATTGTGGACGCCTTCTACTATAAAATTTCTAAGTCCTCCACAAAAAAATCTAAATTGAAATGTAGGCTTACATTTAACCTCTCTTTAAAGATCTTAACTTTGAAGATCCCATGTTTAAAACCGAAGAAATAAGCTTTAGAATATGTCTATTTGAAAACTTTTAACGCATTGCGGCGAATAAGCAGTGAGGTATGTTTGGTGGGGGGGGGGGGCAACCCCCTGCTTGGGCAGACTATAGGATTTGAGGTAGGTGCGAGGCTCGTGTATGCAAAGTTTCTTTTGCATTTCAAGAATATAGATTTAAAGAAACTCAGTTTTACATTTGTGTAATTTTTATCATATCATAGGTGGGAAATAACTTCACACAATTTTCAGATGAAATTATTACTCACCTTCATTGGGAAATAACTTCGCCAAAAAAGAGTGAAACTATTTCCCACTAGAGGTGAAGTTAATTCCTATGGGAAGTAATTTCTCGTGAAGTTATTTCCCTGCACCGTTAACTTCGAAGCACTGTTAAGAGACAAGTCTATAAAGGAAAAATTTCTTAAGACAGTTGGGTCTCAGGCTTCCGTCAAAAAATTATTCAATTTCCCATAGCATCACTGCATTATATTTAACACTACTTTTTTACATAGTGAGAACAAAGTGACTTATTGAGGTGAAAGGTGTATTATCATGAATCATAAGAAAAGATACTCTTGGACGATTCCCATTTCTTGGTAAGATAAGTCATGAGAATTTTAATATTCACTTAAGAAATAATGATGTCTCTTATCAAGTGAACCGCACTGTATAGTTTCCTCTTGGTTATTATGCTAGAGTTATTTGAAGTTTGTGATTATTTTTGGTTCTTCTTTAATGCTAAAACTTTAGTGAAAGAAAATGGAGTAGAAAAAGATGGATATTGGCTAGATAGAACTATTTTCCATTAGCGATAAAATTTATTACCACAAGAGTGTTGTCAAAGAAAGGAAGAATTGAAGATAGATCTTTTTGAATAATTGGATTTTGTCACTTGTCGGAAAAATTTTTTTTTTTGTATTTTTCTTAGAGAATTTTTATCTTTGTTCAAGTTGTTTATTATTTGTTTTCATTTAGTTTTAGTTTGTTGATAGCTTCTCTTAATCAGTATGGTATACCTACAGGTCAATTGATGAGGGAATCATATATTTTTCTTTCATTCCTGATGTGAATGACAATAAAAGTTTGAGCTTTGAGGAAAAGTCAAAAATTACAACACAACTACATTTCTTGCTTAACAGAGATTGTTTAACAAACAAATTTAATAAATTAAGGGTTGATACTCGTACAAGAAATCAAATGGAAAATAAGAATTTAAAGCTATTGATAGTATATACTTACATACAGTGCAGTGTGTATAGTATTAGTGCACGATATGAGGGCATACCTTTCATTTCGACCTGACGGGCGGGTTGAGCTTTAGTACACTAATAGTCCATGTCCTAACTTTACTTTTAAGAAGTGTTGCCAAGGTGGCAACACTGTCAGAAGGACAAGAGAAGGGTTGCCACAAGCCCGAAATGTTGCTTATAAATCGAAAACCAAGGGTCGGACGATGACCCTAGAACTCTCGTTGGACTCAACACCCTTGAAACCACAGGACCACATTATTGATTTTCTCCCACCCCTCCCCTTGCACGAAGGGGGTGGAAAAAAGTAGTTTTGGAAACAAAATTTGTAAAGCCAAGAAAAGTTGGACAAATATTTGTATTAATAATATTTTAAGATGGTGTCGGCGCAGAATTTCACAATCTACTACACTACATCATAAGTTGATTGAAAGCCTACTTTGGTTTTTTTTAAAAAGCCACTTTCAAAGTGCTGGGGAGGGGGAATATGAAAGATTAACAAACTTATATATTTATCTTGGAATAGTATAAGCATCTGACACATGTTTCAAGGGTATTTTTGAATGCCCAATCTTACTAAATCAGAATGAACTCGATACAACTACCTTCATAAAAGTTATAGCCTTCTTCATAGATGATGACCGAATTATTAGTGAAACACGTAAAATATTACCAAATTTCAACAGCATTGACACGAAACTTGGTCCACATATTTCATTTGTCATAAACAACAAGAATCAAAAGAGTCTACAAAAATATTTATAGCTAAAGGGTGTTTTTTTCATTGAAATGGAAACATTTTGAACTACTACTATGAATCCCCCCCCGAAACTGGAACGTTAATGAAAATTGGTGAAGACGTTTGAATTTTCATCAAGACCAAGAAACAATAGAGACCAAATAAATATAAAATGTCTGAGGGTGTTTTTTAATGAGGAATGAGAAGCAGAGTTTTTGGCCGAACATTTTTACGTTTTTAAAACAAAGATACATAAATGCAATATGGTGCATGATTTTAAGGTATTTTTTAATGCTGGATCCAATAATATTTAAATAAAGTAGATACAAGCTCACATAAAAAAGTTATCTTACTTTTAAAGAGTTAATAGGCGTGTTTTGTTGACTTCCTTAATGTGAACACTAAGAAATACTTCACATTAAGGCAAATTTTTCCAATGCAAATTCCAACAACAACAAGTAAACTTCACATTTAAACTCCAGTAACTCTATGGCTGAATGTGGAACGTATCTTAATGTTCACATTAAGGAGGTCAACAAAACACACCTAATGTCTGTAAATGATTGTATTTTTTGACTAGAATAGGTACGACATTACCTCTCAAAAAAGACGCTCAGACCATGGATATTTGAATGGTCTTTTTTGATTCTTGGTTCCGATGACTAATCAAACATTTGAAAGAAACACCCTTTCTCTAAAATATTTTTGTAGAGACCTTTGATTCTTGTTGATTATGACAAATCAAATATTTGGACCAAGCTTTGTTTCAATGCTGTTGAAATTTGGTAATATTTTACGTGTTTCACTAATAATTCGGTCATCATCTATGAAGAAGGTTATAACTTTTATGAAGGTAGTTGTATCGAGTTCATATTGATTTAGTAAGATTGGGCATTCAAAAATAGGTTTTCAATCAACTTGTGATGTAATGTAGTAGATTGTGAAATTCTGCGTCGACACCATCTTAAAATTTTATTAATAAAAATATTTGTCCAACTTTTCTTGGCTTTTCAAATTTTGTTTCCAAAACGACTTTTTTCTACCTCCCCCCCCGTCGTCGTGCAAGGGTAGGGGTGGGAGAAAAACAATAATGTGGTCATATGGTTTCAAGGGTGCTGAATCCAACGGGAGCTTTCGGGTCATCGTCCGACCCTTGGTTTTCGATTTATAAGCAACATTTTGGGATTGTGGCAACCCTTCTCTTGTCCTTTTGACAGTGTTGCCACCTTGGCAACACTTCTTAAAAGTATACTAAGGCTCAACCCGTCAGGTCAAAATGAAAGGTTGGTCTCACTAACAGCCCCACTAGTAGGATTAGTGGAGGGAGGCAATCTGTTTTGGAGGGGGCGGCAAATTAGCCCAGGAAAATTGGACTTTCACCTCAAAAAAATCCGACAAAACTGAATTTTTGTGGAGAGCTTTTTTCTGAAGTCTTGAGAATTTCACCTTTTTGTAATTTCTCGAAAACTATCAGTAGGAGAATAACATGGACAGATACGCTAATTTCTGTTTTATCCAGGCGAGATGTTGAAAAAATTTGTATTGCAGTAAAAACTCTTATTAACGGGTGATTTTTTAAGAGGTTTAGAACTTTAAAAAAAAAAAAAACACACAAAATTCGAAAAAATGAATAATGAAATATTTATTTGAATCGATAGTTTGAACCTTGCAATTTAATGTTTAAAGATAATTTCATGCAAATGTTGACCGCGGCTGCGTCTCAGGTAGCCCATCCGCTGAGTCTAATTTTGGCATACTCTTTCACACATATCGGCCGGTATCTCACGAATGAATGCATGGATGTTGGCTTCCAGTGCGTCAATCGAAGCGGGCTTGTCCCTATAGACATTAGCCTTGACATACCCCCACCAAAAATTTTCTAATGGTGTCAAATCGCACGATCTAGGCGGCCAATTGACCGGCCCGAAACGTGAAATTAACTGTTCACCAAACTCGCCTCGCAATTGCGCCATTGTTTCGCGTGCTGTGTGGCATGTGGCACCGTCTTGTTGAAACCACATATCATGCAAGTCAAGAACTTCCATTTCGGGCAAAAAAAAGTTTGTTATCATCGCTCGGTAGCGTTCACCATTGACAGTAACGGCGCCGAATCGACATTTCGCGGTCTTCTGTCACACTAGCTGATACGGCCGCAATATTTTCTTCACTACGCACAGTACGTAAACGTGTTGGTGGTTTAATGTCCAACAAAGTAAATTTGGTGCGAAATTTGGTCACAATCTTCCGAATAGACTGCTCAAAAGGTCGAGAATGCCGACCATAAAATGGAAGCAGCGCGCGATGAACATTTCGAACCGAGCACGAATTTTGATAGTAAAATTCAATAATTTGCAAGCGTTGTTCATTTGTAAGACGATCCATGGTTAAATTGCAAACCAAACTGAAGCTGTTTGACAGTGACACAAGGTACTAAACACACGTCAGCTGTCAAAACCAGTGTTGCCAAAACCAAACCAGCTAAAAAATCACCCTTTATAACGTTTTGCACGTTTTTCTCAAAATCATGTTGCTCCTACGAAAAAAAGTGTCGTAATCTTTTTTTCCATTAGAATTTTATGAGCTATAATATAAATTAACTGAATTAAAAAAAAAATCCAGTTGTTGAGTTACAAAAAACTGTTATTTGTCCCTTTCACACTACAAAATCGGAAGTCTAACTTTGACACGCTATAACTTCAAGACTTACATATAAACTTACAGAGTTCGTTAATAACTCATTATTTCGATAATTTTACTGTCTATATTTGATACTATAATAATTTAGTTGTGAAAGGTATAATTCATTCGAGTTGTTGAATACAAAACAAATCACCTTCTTTTTTAAAGATGGTGCCCTTTCCCTTGCCCCGGGCACCCCAAAAGTTAGTTTCGTAATGAGGAGATGTCACAAACCCTAATAATAACTTTTTTTTTGGGTACCTAGTCGTTAAGCCGTAAAGGTACCCTTAAAGTGTGTTCCTAGCCTCATCGTCACCAAAGTACATGTCATTAAACGCGTGAGCTCGCATAAAAAGTTGTAAAGTTGGAAATAGTTTTGAATATTGAGACTTTTTTACACGATGTGTCTAAAATAGAAGCCTCACGGTCCCATCCCACAGTCAAATCCACTACTGCTCAAAAATAAAATAAATTATTAAAAAAAGGAACTTTCCATTTCTCCATTTAAACCAACATCACGTTTCAAAGTGTTTAGTTCGAAGAAACAATCACCAAAGCCGAATATGTCTCATGAATACAAAAAATCAAGCACCAACCGCACCAGCCGCCTTCTCAATATGGTTGACCACTTATTGCGGGTCGTAGAAACTATTTTGCTACCGTATGAAAAATCCTCAATCAAAAGCCAAACAAAAAAAAAGAACATCATTTTATAGTTGTAGTGTGCCCATATTCCTATCGAAGCCAAAAGACCCACCAGCAGTGTTCCCAGATTGGTGGTTTTTCCAACCAAAATGGTTAGAAAAAATGCCATTGGTGGGAAAAATGGTGGGAAAATATTCATAGTGGGATTTATGGTGGGAAAATATTTCAATGGTCTCTTTTTTGGTGGGAAAAACCACAATTCACTAAACCTGCCTGTCTTCGAATTTTATGACCTATAATGATTTGGCACAAAAAAACAGAAACTTTTAGAAATAATTTTTATTTGTGAATACCAAAAATCACTACTGACCTTGAAAAAATAAAAAAATATCTCAAAATTCATAAAAATCAATGGATGACCAATTACTGAAACTTACTATCTGACCTTTTACGAGCTTTAAGTGACCTTTCAAGTGAGATGCCAACATTTTTTTTGTAACCTTGGAACGAACTTTAAAAATTCAGAAGAAAAACTTTGGCTGACCAATTATTGAAAATATCTTTTGGATCGGTACACATTTTTCGTGAATATGTATTCCACAAATGAGGTGGCAAAAATCGTACGTGACCTTAAGTCTTGAAAAACATACAAAAAAGAAAGACCAGTGAAGCCAACCCACTCAACCAAGAAATCCAATGGCGATTCTCGGATTTCCCCTAGTAGTGTTCATGACCAGCTTCCGGTCATACCATCTTCACCGAAACATTGGAGCTACTATCCGCACCCCTGAAAAATTACTCTTTAAAAATTCATGATTTCATTATTCGAAATCAAAACAAACACAAAATTTCATCAAAGATGGCGAGAAACATGACCTTAAGAAACTTTAAGTCTTGATTACAAGTTTTCTACGGCTGACTAATTTCTAGGACAAGTTAACTTTCTTCACCAATTATTACTGAACAATTAGATGACATACTTTTTTTACGAATATGAAGTACCAAGAGTGCAGAGCTAACGTGTAAATTCACAAACGCATCGTTGCAGGAATGATGCACAATCATTTCCGTCAAACATTCATAAATGCATCAAACTCGCATCACTTTTTGCGTAACATGTTCATTATTGCAAACTTAGCAAATTAGAATCAAGAAAATTCTTGATGCGTTGTTGCTGATGCATTTGTATCAGCATCAGCTGCGTTGCGCATCAGCATCGCAAAAAATCAGTGATGCGGAAACATTTGAAGTTTATGAATTTACACAACATTCTTCTTTTTTTTTATATCTAGGAAATATTTGTAGCAGAAAAGGTTATGGTGGTTTTTTTTTCCTTCCAGTACAAAAATGGTGGGATTTTTTTGAAATTTGGTGGGATTCTAGAAATCTCATCTGGCATCACTGCCCACCAGCGAGCGAGAGAACCTTACTCAACTCAATAGAGCGTGCAGAGTATTTGACGTCTGCAACAAGCCAAGCCAACACAACAAGCCATCAACGACGCACGTTTCCATTTCCATGTCGTTCAATCTGCTACTACTATACTGTGCTTGTGCCGCCTGCCATGTGTTGTGTACCCGCACCCGCTCTCAGCTATTTGTTTTGGATGATGAGCTTCTCTAGCAAAATGTGTCAATTCATGTTTGGTTTTGGTTCAACCAACCTGGGGGGCTCTATTCCTCTTTCGAATCTATGTGTTTTGATGATGATGGCAAGGACAGAGCATTCAGAGGTGAGTTTGTGCCGTGGGAAAATTTCAATCAGCCATATCAAGCAACTTCATCTCCTACTCCTACCCCAGAGGTCTCTATTTTCACACTCTGTTAGCACTCGCTTTACGCGCTTAATTAGAATGCTTGAAGCTTAAGGTAAACGGTCTCTCACCAAATAAACCTAAACCTCTTCTGATAATAGTCTGGAGAGGTTAGGTTGCATTTCGATTATCTCGATGCATTCTAAGGGCCAGTTTTTCAGTGATGCTTTGTTGACTTTGGGTTCAATTAGAGTTAGCTAAACCCGAGAATACTTGTTTAAAAATCAATCTGTACCAAGCTGTGAATGTATTAAAATCACCAATTCAATGGTGCAAAAATGAAAAAATCAAAGTAAGAAAGCAAGTTTCTCTATCCATCTTTGAAAAAGAAACCACGCGTGTCAGACCCCTCAAAGCATGAAAACTGAGAGCTTTATTGTCAGTGTATTGAGGAGAGACGATATAAGTATTGACTTCTGTTGCTTCTCCTCAAAGCGAACGACAGTAGTTGCTGAAAAGATATTATACATTTAAAGACAGGGTAGTAAGTTCTATTCGACTATTAAGTTGATTCAGGAAAAATTACAGTAAGGTGAAACAAAGACAAAAGGAGGGATATGTATTGACTATATGCAAAATGGTCAAATCCCCTGTATACAGGAATCGTTCGTTTTAAGTGAACTTAATATTAGTTTTGAACACTCGATCTCTGAGATAACACTGCAACTTTTTTTGTTTACTTTGAATCTATAGATGAAAAGGGTTAAAGTGCTCTTTTTAAAACAAATATTTTTTTTGTTTTGTAAGGATGTCCAGGAATTGCATAGTTTTTCAGATGGCTGTGGTGGTCAAAATAAAAATCACAACTATAAAGTTTTTGGCATCTTAGTATCATTAAAAAAGTTCAAGACTATTGAACGGTATTTTCCAACATTTTCTACCTTCACAACCCGAAAACGGAGAATATTAGAATTATACTGTCGTATTTATACTTTTTGCCTAGTTTTTGTATAACTTTTGACAGCCTTTAAACTCCAAAAAGTTATTTAAACACTTTATTCACTGTTGTCCTAAAGTTGTCTAACTTGGACAACGACATTGGTTGTCTAATATTTTATATTAACACACCCAATGGACTTTTAACCCTGTGCCGCTGGAATGGTGCCAATTAATATTAAAGAGATGAATGATATAAAAATAATTTCACCGTTTGTACTAGGATTTTCAGGAGATCTAAGCAAACAGTTCTACTTTTACTTTATTTTTATGTTTTACTATCGTACAAAACCACTACAGTAGACGCTCGATATAGTGAAGTAATAAAAACCAGGCCTGTTTACTGTTTCGAGATTGTTCACTTCTTCGAGCGGGAGCTTTCTAAGGCTTTATAAAGGCGAATTTGATCCAAAATGCACATTTCATTCGATGTGAATGTTTTTAATTTTAACTAAGCATTAAACAAGGCTTTCTCTCAGATTTAAACAAAAATCAGAAACAATTCCTCAGAGCTCTAGAACTATGTGAAATTCTTGCGCGAAATCTTTATACAAAATATGTTTTTTTTATAAAATTTTGTGTGTTCACTATAGTGGATAGTTCACTATTTCGAGATTCACTAAATCGAGCGTCTACTGTATATACAATGTTATTAAATGTTTTTTACCATATTAAAACACAAAAAATAAAATACAAGTTTAAGGTAAAACTGATTGTTTTGTTCTCCTGAAAATTAAGAGAAAAGTTACCCACTACTTCTTGCTGTATCAACCAATATTAGCATTCAGCTGTCATGATGGCATTTTTGCTTGGCCAACTTGTTGAAATGGTTCTTACCCAAATGAATCATTATCTCTACATTTTTGTAAACATTTTTTCTTGTTTTGAGCTTAATAAAATGAAAAAAGAACTAAATCTTATCATCAAAAAGTTCGTTTATTTCAGAAACGACATATGTAGGTAAGTCAAGCGACTTTAAAGGCTTAAAAACAGGTGAAGTTTCCAAAAAATCCAATCATTTTAGCGGCTTTTGAATGCAACTTAATCAAAATGTAAATTTGATATACTCAATACTTGCAGTGTGTGGAGTTTTTTTTTCATACAAAACATGGCCTTATCATTCGAAACATCGTTTCCCAGACTATAAGATTATCTGTTGCAGTTTCAAAGTTGGCTCCTTTTTTTCCAAAAATATGGCGAATCAACTTTATATTATGAATTTATTAAATACAAAATAAAATCGGTAAACTATGCCCGGCGTGTTAATTGGACGACATCAGGCGACGAACACAACACAACTCTCGACAAAATTTCGTGCTGGCATTTTGTTTGGATCACAAAAAAAAAAACTTTTATCTGATTGAATTTTAGTGCACAGATGGAATTCCGCTCGCTAAAAGGATGTCTGTCGTCTTCACTTGGTTATGAGAAATAAAAGTGAGATGACTTTTGACTTTTCTCGATGTGACCTACATAATTAATTTTTCAAAAAAAAAGAAACTGCAAAATAAAATAACTTGCGAACGGTACTCGTATATCAGAGGGCAGCTGGTATAAGACAAATGATATCAGACTGCGCTGTTGAAAATTGGACGTTGCCCAATTTTTGAAATCAAAGTGTTTTAACATTATATTTTGTTTGTTTTTGTTTATTTTGAGGTTTAATTTGTTGAGATATCATTTGTTTTGGTTGGAATAGCAGGTGGGTGATAAATCATTCGAGGTGAATAATTAATAAAATCTTGTCTCGCGACATTAGAACCGCAGCCACCTATATGTACATTGATGAATGGGACTTTGAGGGGTAGTTAATCTTTTTTTACTGACAGAATCTTAATTGCATGAAGTTTAGGTAAGTGATGAGTCTTATAAAGAAATGTTGCCAGGAATTATATTTAAATATACATAGTTTTTTCGATAAATTTGTTGATCTTAAAGTGAGGAAACCTCGTCAGGTATCGAGTGCAACAATAAGCCAAAGAAGCTTTGCGAAAAACCATCAAATTGATTAGAGTGAGAGTACCATGTTGAATCAATAATAAATTAAGACAGAAGTTTTATTCGGGAATTGTGAGTTAAGTTGTTAATCATCAAAATCTTTAATCAGTGAGGTCGATTTGCGCAATTTAATGAGGATCCGTTAAATTCACATTAGACCTTGAACCCTACTGCAAACAAACTGAGTCCTACTAATAGTAGAATGCAGATCTTAAGACGCTAACTTTAAGAATATAAACCACATTTCACCATATGTCTGGGTCCAAATATCTGCCTATCTTCCCGTTTTGGTAATATAAACTTTATATTACCTACGTACTAAAAGCTTTACTTTTAGCTGATATCAAAATCAGTTTTGTTCCAATAAGAATTATATTAGAAAAAAATCATTACTGCAACATTTTGGAAAATAGACCATAGATGCAACAAAAAAAGAGACTGTATGGCAAAAACTGTGCAAAGAAATGGTAAAAAATCGTACTGTTTCCATTTAATACCTACATTCAATAATTATTTTTTAACATGACAACATATTTGTACACTAAAATATATGCCGATTTTTTTAATATTTATTTTATGCCTCCGACTCAATTAAAACTTGGAAATATTAAAACAAATTAGTACCATCATGAAACTTGGTGAAAACGTTTCATGTATCTTGAGACTGAAAAATCAAAAGAGTCTATAGAAATATTTCGCACGGAAGGGTTTGCTTTTGAAGATAAGGGGAAGTGTGTGGTTATTTTGCAAACAAAATTAAAAAGGATAAGACTGTTTCATTTACTATGAGTATGAGAATATACATAGAATCAAAGGAATTACAAAAATGTGAAGAGAGAAAGGGTATTTTTGTGGGTTTGGGTATAGGGTGTTATTTATTTTTGCGATCAATTTTTTATTTTTCGAAAAATTATAATACTCTCCTTCACCCTTCATCCTTCTATCATTGTATATCCAATCTATAGTATTCTCATGAAACACGATTTTGTAGATTGGTATTTGGTCGATAGGTTCGCTGTGATCGCCTTACCGAGATCCCTTAACTAAAATTAGTATTACATTTGGACGCATAGATGGCCACGAGCTTTTTTTCTTCATGAGAATACTATAGAATTTATATACAATGCTTCTATCATAAAAATAATTTTACTCTTTTGATTCTTCATTCTGGTAGTTCATAGCAAATTTTTATAAGGTTTTATGAGGGTACCATTTTTGTAACAGGTTTTATGGTAATAATCCCACGATAACCAAAACCCTCCAAAGAACACCCTTTAACCACAATTATTTTTATAGACTCTTCTTATTATTGTTTTTCATGACATTTATACCAAGTTTCATCGACGGACCAATATTTTCAACTAGTTTTCGGTAATATTTAACTTTTACACTGAAAATATAGTCTTCCTTACATAAAAATGACAATTACTTTTTTCATTTTATTTTTATAGACTCTTTTGATTTTTCATTCTCATGGTACATGAAACGTTTTCACCAAGTTTCATGATGATTCTAATTTAATTGTTTTATTTATCCTATTTTTACAGTACTAAATATGAATATGAATAGTGAATAGGAATATTAAGGGTATTCATGCAACGTCGTAAGTTTACAAATTGTGTAAAATGATAAGTTTACGCAAAAGTTTGCGTCAACAACCTTTTTATTTATTTGGTTAAATGCTGTGTAATTGAATCAGCTGTTCGTTAAACGTCAAATATTTTGGCGCATTTGGCTGCGTATCTTTATTGATCCGGATTTGTTTGTTTTCTGATAACACCTGATGCAAAAACAACTCAACGTATCTGAAATTTGTTTGGATTATGGATAGCCTAACGCAGTGTTTTTTAAACTTTTTGAGTACGCGACCCCTTTGTTAGTAAAAACATTCTGGAGACCCCCACATTCATAATAATACTTTGTCAGTTATTTTAAAAGCGACATGAATCGAGCCCATCAAAATCTTTGTCAAACAGAGCCTCAGATGGTTGTCAAAAGGTAAGGTATTTTTCGATTTATAGCCCACAGGAGATTTTGGGTGCGATTGATAACAAAAAAAAAAGTATAGGCATCGAAAGCTTCATTAAAAGCTATTCAAAAAATTGAAGTCTTGTTGTCCACAACCGGGGCCTTAGTGATAAAACAGTGAATCGAAAAAAAGTATGAATGCAACCTCAAGGGTAATCGTGTAAGCCGAAATTGAATTTCATCCCTCCCTACATAAGCTCCGCGGATCCCATATCAGGGAATCTGAGATCATTTGAGTATATAGTTCACCCTGCCAGACTGTTAAAAAAAAAGTTTTTCACTTAGAATTTTAAATTTTAGTTGACATGAGTTCTGAAATTAAAAGCTGATTTATTGATGTTTGTACAAGATTCAAAATCGGGATAGTCAAATCATTTTTCTGTCCCCACTCGCTTTTAAAATTATCGTTTCTCGCTAATCTTTTTGCCCACTTAAACATCTGGATACAACTCCATGGGAGACAAGAAATCATTTTGACTGCAAAACACAAAATCAGAGAACTCTTTGCAAAACTTCGTTTGCAAAAAATGTATGATTTTTTTCCCTGGGTTCAGAAAATTTTCGACGAAATTTCATCAGATGAATCCATGCCATGACATTAAGCGCTCACAGTTCTCTCATGAGAGTTTGCATAATTAGGAGAAAAAACTATTAAGTGACTTTCCAGAACTCTTTTCTGAAGGTGAGGTGGAAATGGACAGAGAAAGATACTCAATCCTTTTTTGAATATATCATTCCACCTGGCCGGTTTTAAATCGGTAAAGAAAATAGAAAATCTTATTTATTCAGCTGCAGATGGTATGCTCTGAATTCAAAGCAAAAACCATTGATAATTTCTGGATAATGAGAAGAGAAGAGGAAAATATCTAGAGCTGGCAAAAGAGGCTTTAACATTGTTAGTGCCATTCACCACTTTATACCTATATGTGAACTCATGTTATCTTCCTGCAAAAGGATACAACCAAGTTGTGAACGTTTAATACAAGAAAATCTTTATCTTTTTTAGTAACTTGTACCTAATGGCTTGCTACCGCGACCCCTCTTATTATTCTTGGCGACCCCCTAGGGGGTCGCGACCCACAGTTTGAAAAACACTGGCCTAACGGATAGATTCTCGAACGCGAAGAAAGATTTGTTTGTGCAAAATTAGGTCTGCTACTTTACTTCGAATTTCTGTGATATCGGAAGCTAATGTTAAAAACCCACGAAAAGTTGCTTTCCAAACAGTCTAAAGAAGAAGTGAGGAATATTCCACTTAAGTAAAATGAATCATCTCTCTCTTTTTTTCGTTCCAACCTCACCAAATGTCAGTTTCACTCCCGTGCGATGAATATGGTTTTCATGTATTCGCTCAATTTCAACCGACCACTTCAGTGAGCTTTCGATAGTAATTATTATAGTTCTACCTTAAGATACATGACAATAGTCGCGTTGTAAGGTAGAACTATAATAAACGGAAGGCTCACGGCAGTGGTTGGATGAAAATCAGCGAATATAAACAAATCATATGTCACGCCCATAATATCCTTTTTATTGATTTTCATTAACTTTTACTTTGGGAAGGGAATAGAGCGCCCCCGAGTACACTTCACGGAAGTGAAACTGAAATTTGTTGAGGTAGGAACGAAAAAAAGAGAATGAGTGAATTATGGCTTGGTTCTGATTTTGAAAGTTCAGAAAAATACTTTTCATTGGCTAGTGGCATCTTTTTCTAACAGCTTCTGTTAAGAATCCTCCAAACCAGTGCGAATCATTCATTGACCACAGCAACAACATTAATAACAGCACGTTGTTGTTAATGAAAACAACACGTTGTTGATGTAGTTTCGTCGTCTTCAACGAAAGATTCGCATTGGTTTGGGTGAGACTTTGTAGTTCTACCTTGATAATTTACGAAAAGTAGCTTTCCTAAAAGCTCTCCCAAACCAACACGAAATTAAAGCGAATCATTCTCAAATGATACAAAATATGAAAGATCTCAATATTAAATACAAAATTAAACTGTCTTTGCGAATGCTTCGCTATAATTTCGCGTTGGTTGGGCAGAGCTTTAATCGTTGAGTAAATGTAGACGTTCTTATTATTTTTTTTCTAAACTTCGTTTTAATTCACAACTTGTATCACCAACTAATGGCAATGCGATAGTTACAGAACACATTCAGAACTTTTTTAGTTCTTTGAGATATCATTTATATCATGTCTCTAAACATGTCTAATTCTAAAACACAAACACGCCTAATTCAATCTCTAAAAGTCACAATGACGTTTGGATAAGTTTAACCAAATATTTGGTTAATTTTCCGCAGCAAAATCCTTGGATAAGATTAACCAAGCTGTGTAAGCCATTTCCCATACAAAATTTGACCGTTCATTAACCAAAAAATAAATTTAACCAAATTGTAAACTTATCTAGTGTTTAACGAAGTTGCATGAATACCCCTATTAGAACAAAACGTATAATAAACTGAGTAAGATTTTTTTTTAATTTACGTGTAGTTGTAATTACTATGGAAAATATTTGTATTCTTTTTTGCAACAACCTTCTTATCTGTATTGAAAAGTAATAAAAGAAAAAGTGTAAAAAAAGTTCTTTGTTTGTCTCCTTTGAACTCTCATATAATTTGTACTGATTGTTCTCTATGTTCTATCATTTGCTTTCGCTTAATATGTATTCTATACCCTATAGTCTCAACAACTATCATTAGTTCTACAAGCGATCACTTTAAAGCGCTGCCTTCGTTCCTCTTCATGAAAGTACTATAGAAATATAATATACATAGATATTAGCTGCCCTTACTCTTTATAATTTTGGTTTAAAAATATTAAATGAAGGTAGTAATTTATTTGATTCCATTTATCATGTTTAACTTTCTGCATTATGAGTTTCAAGTCGGCCTTCTACTAACGTATTTATTTAAACGTAAGAAAGACCACCTACAGCGAAAGAGAAACTATAACGCAAAGCTCATTATAATTTCACAACTTAAGTCCCACTTTTGAAACACACCTCTCTAACTCTTACAACACTTCAAGTGCATCCACAAGTACTTAATTCCTAAAAATAACTCTCATAAAGTAACAACCCAGTTCCCAAAAACAAAAACACAGCTCAACATTTCAAAACAAAAATAATTTAAAATTCATTCCGCAAGCTGTAGACTTCAGTCAAACTTCCAAGGAATTTTTTGGCAACCTCAAAAGTCAAAAATTGAGATTTTTACAATCAAATCAGCAACACAACACATGAATCATGTTTTTGCTTTCTTGATGGCCAAAGAAATAACCATAGTAGTTGCAGAGGTTTCATTGAGAGACTTTAAAAGGTATACAAATGAAACCAAACGCGATTTAAATGCAGGAAAATACGAGACCTTAAGTCACTTAAGCCCATACCATGAATGGAATTTTAATTAAAGCAGATGTCTCAATAACCAACGAAAAACAATCAAAAGACAATCTGCGACAATAAATCAAAACCTGCCATCAATATAAGTAGGGTGGCAAGTAGAAAATTATCATCAACTAAGCATTTTCCGTGTCGTCATAAAGACTACCACACAATAAGATCCTCCTCCTAATAAAGGACTTCTCGTAAAACATAGTTTGTCATCGTAAACTTTAATCATTTATTCAGCATTAAACCATTTATTTGCTTCTACTCAATTATACGACTATATAAAAAGAATTGTCATCTCTGTTTAGTTGTCTTATGTCAAGGGCAGATTTAGAAAAGTGTCCTTATCAGTCTTAGACATGCTCAAATCCGGAAGAAAGAGATGTCCTTTGCAAATGTGTGTCAAGAAAAATCATTTATCAAAAATTATTTCTCAAGCTAGCTGGATTTTTTTTGTTTTTGATTTTTTTGTTTGTTTTGTTTTCAGGAACTTGAAAAGTGTTTTTTGGAGCACTGCTTCAGATGGTGAATAATAAGTTTAAACTTTTTCCAGATTTTTAAATCCTGTCTTTTTTTTCTTTGTCTTATTTCTTTTCAGAGACTTAGGAAATAATAATCTTACACACTTAGGAGAAAATTCTTTTTATATGGTACCAAATCTGGAGGAATTGTAAGTAAATATTTTCTTTAAAATAAAATTAAAACTAAATAAAATAAAATTGAACTTATACTAGTCATCGTTGTTATCAATGACAGGTATATACAGCTTTTATGATATAGGTTCTTAGATTTAAAAAGACAGACTAAATTTAATTTGAAAAGTTATCAAGACAGGAGTTTTTGAAATTCCAGATTTTAGTAGGGTGAAAAAGAGAAATCTACAGAATCTGTTTTGAAGACGAAAATAGTCAAGGAGGTGATTTCTTTTGAATTCCATAGCTTCTTTTAAGGACTATGGAATGTCATTTATATTAAACAAAACTTGTGAAACCCCACAACTGATATGATGCATAAAAGATTTTGTTGATCAGGCGGAGAACTTTCAATAGAAATAAAACACAGAAAAATGTTGTAAATATCCATAGTACTAACATTATTGGACGGAAAAAAACCAACGTAGCACTATTCGTCGGATTAATACTTGCTCCGAAGTAACTACTTCGAAAATGTTGCTATCAACAGTGACTTTTTATCCTAGCCGGTTGATATTTCATTTATTTTTTGTTGATAGCATGCATTTGGTCTTATCCTCGTTTACTTGAAAACCAACAAGTTTCGCCTATAGACAGTTTTCGCTTAAGCATTTTGGACTGTAAATATAAGGTGTGTTTTTTTGCAAGCCCGAGGGAATCGGACGAAAAAACTACATCGGGGCTTAGCGACGCCATTACAGAAAAAAATGGAGTTTCCATACAAACTATCGATAACATGTATGAAATTCATGCCGGTAACACAGGTTTTATCTGGGCTAAAGTTAAGCGCCGAAAATTCTCTGGGCTTAGTTGTTGTTGCTTTTAACATGTAAATTGCGAAGTTAGCATAACATTTTTGAGCTAGACCAATGGGACCATGGCAGGAATTTGCAGTTTTTGTTTTCATTTTGTATGCATTGCTATTCCAGATTTTGTAGTTCACCAAATAGTGGGTGTAACCAATTGTACTGCTAACTTCACTGTGAAGTTAGCAGTGCCTATTCTTTTCTCAGCAACTGGGCTAGCTAGGAATCTGAAATAAGGCTCTGAATTTTCAGTTTAATTTGCAGTTCAAGAAAAGGAAAAAAACAAATTTTTAAATCCTTACATACAAAAAATTCATACTGCAGTTAGGCTCCAAATTTTCAGTTTAATTTGCAGTTCAAGAAAAATTATTGTCCAAATTTTGAAGTCCAAATTTTTCACTGTTAACGTCACTGTGAAAAGTTAGCAGTACATACCTTTTTCTCAGCAACTGAGCCAGCTAGAAAATTGCAATAAGAGTCCAAATTTGCAGTTTTTTATGCAATTCACGAAAAAAACAAAGTTCAAATTTTGAAGTTCAAATGTCAAATTTGGACTTAAAAATTTGAACTTAGTTTTTTCTCGAAAACTGCCAATTTGGACCTAACTGCATTTTATACCTAGCAGAGTTGCTGAGAAAAGGGTATGTACTGCTAACTTCACGGTGACGTTAACAGTGAAAAATGAATTTATTCGATTTTTTTTTTCAAATTTGGACTTCAAAATTGGGACAATAATTTTTCTTGAACTGCAAATTTAGAGTCTAACTGCAAACTTCTAAGTATCACCGTTGCTGAGAAAAGGACTTTTATGCTAACTTCACAGTGAAGTTAGCAGTACAGTATGAAATTTTTTTTATGTAAGGATTTAAAAATTTGTTTTTTTTCTTTTCTTTAACTGCAAATTAAACTGCAAACTCAGAGCCTTATTTCAGATTCGTAGCTATCCCGTTTGCTGAGAAAAGGATAGGCACTGCTAACTTCACAGTGAAGTTAGCAGTACAGTCGGTTACACCCATTATTTGGTGAACTGCAAAATCCGGAATAGAAATATAAAAATATAAAAAATGCAAAAAATAACTGCAAATTCCTGCCATGGTCCAATGGGTCTAGCTCAAAAATTTTATGCCAACTTCACACACGTTAAATTGCGTAGCCCCGATGTCGTTTTTTCGTTCAAGCCCAGTCGGGCAAGGAAAAAAACACACTTATAGTTCCAATTTAAGTTTTTTAAATGCTTTTGTTTATTTTATACAAATCTGCTTTTAGGTACATATATTGTAACTATATACTCGTAGTACCTAAATGATCTTATTTTTACTTTTAATTTGTATTGATATTTAGGGGAGGCGCATCGCAATTTTCAGTTTTTCATACAAAATGTATGGACAAAACATGGTGTTGCGTTATCATGATTATATCTCAAAAATATTATAGTCCATGAAAAAGTTACCTACTATATTAGATCGATAGAAAATTTACGTTCTAAAAAAAAGTACTTAACTATAATTTTCGTATACCGCACCGTTTTGATGATATTCCACCCCCTGTCCATTTGGCCATACTTTTCCCATACAAATTTGTATTAGAAGTCTTACACTTTTTAGGTTTTATTTTTTTTTTCTCTTGAACTACAGCAGCTATTCAATTTTTTTGTTGATTTGTGTTTAAGTACTATCTCTGTTAAAGATCACATTCATAAGTTTAATGCAAAAAAAAAAAATTGAAAATTTTTAGATCTGAAAAATGATCAAACATCTTCTATGTAAAAACCAATAATTTTAAGAACCAACATATTTTATACAGAATTTTTAAGCGTAATTTCTTTAATGAAGTCTTTTGTATAGTGGTTATAGAATGCGAATCAAAAAAAAACTTGAGAATAGCAATTGTAGTTCGAGATGAAACAAAATTTAACGTAAAAAGATTTAAATTCGCATACAAATTTGTATGGGACAAGTATGGCTTAAGGAACAGGGGGTGGAATATAATCAAAGCGGTGCGATATATGAACATTTTAATGATATACTTTTTGTAGATCGTAAAATTTACTATCGATCTAATATAGTAACTTTTCCATGGACTAGAAATGTTTTGTGATATAATCATGAGAACGCAGTACCATGTTTTTCTCCATACATTTTGTATGAAAAACAGAAAATTGCGATGCGCTACCAATACAAATAGCTCAAATTTTAGGAGGATTAATATTTTTGGAGCCTCTACCGAAATTTTGAGACCAATCATGAAAAATCAAAATTTCAATTTTTTTTGGCACAGTCTAATGGGCATACCTTAGAAATTGGAACGATCTGTTTAAAATATGTGTTCAGTGCTTATATGCTTGTCTTTCGCACTACTTGCTCTAGAACGATATTGAAGAAATTGCATGCATGTTTGGAATAGTTCGGAAGAGCTTTTCCCTAGTTTCACATTTTATCTAGCATTTTCCAATGACACATGACACAGCTAGATCAGTTTTCCAATGAACCCAAGTTCAGCCATCGCCATATAGAGCTCCTGACGATGAATGCTATCATATGTGGTTTTAAAATTTGTTTCGTGGTTTTATGGCTAGACATTTACACCTGCAATTTGGCATTGAGCATGTTTTGCTGTTATCTCACCTGTGCAGGGAAATAACTCCAGGAGCATCTGCTCCACATGGGAATTAATTCCACTCCTAGTGAGAATCTGCTCCACTTTTGCAAGTGGAATTTATTCTTACCAAAAGAGGGAATTTATTGCACTTTTTAGTGAGATCTCCACTTGGCGACTGGGGGTTTTTGCCCACTTGGTGTGACGTGTGAGAATCTATTTCACTTCTTCTTCTTTGATTCTTTCCTACTAGGTATGTACATATATTTGTTTATAACTTATAGTTTCTAATGTTAAGTAAACTGCAAATGTATGCATGATTAATGCTCTTTGCTTCGAAACTTTTGTGAATGTAATAATTGTATAAGATCTCAGAATGATACAGTTACAATATTATTGTTGGATATACAAATGTATAGGATAAATTCATGGTTTCTTTAAATCCAGATTCTTTAAATGCAATAGACACTTTGCGTATACCCAACTTTGCACCCAGCCCAAATCCTATATAGTGAGCCAAAGCAGGGGGTTGCAGGGGGCAAATATGCACCCCATACATACCCCACTGTTTATTCGCGAATTTTTAAATTTCACAAACCTAATAAATCATCTCCATTATTTAGTACGTAAGTTTTACCTCAGAGCTTTTTGTAGAGCTCGAAATTTTGTAGCAACTTTCTAATGGACTACATTGTTTTTGAGATATAAGCAGGAGAACCCAACACCATGTTTTTGTCCATACATTTTGTGCGAAATGCAGAAAATTGCGCTGTGCGAGCTCTTAGTATCAACATAAAAAGCTCAAATTTCGGGAGGATTTAATTTTAAAGGGAATCTACCGAGATTTTGAGACGAATCATGAAAAATTAACATTTCAATTTTTTTGGCGATCTAAAGCAGCGTCCTCATGATGTTGATTTGTGTGAATCAACATTATTAACCAACAATGTTCATAGAATGAGGACGTGCTGATCAGTAAAATTGTTCAACTTTTTTTGACAAACTTTTGTAACAAAGTTCTTCAACTGAACAATAATTTTTAAGTCTGGGCGTTTTTGTCAACAAAATTGCTAACTGCCCATTTTATTTTGTCACGCAGTGCATTTTTCTTGAATATTGATAAAAAATAGTTGGTGATGAAATTATAAAAAAACAATATTTGAACACAAACAACAGTCTACATATCACCACTGACACGTACACACCAGCAACGTTGATCGACATAAGGCGTTTTTCTTTTTTAGCTCCGAGCATAGCACTGAGCTGTCAAAAAAAGATCTGTTTCTTTTTTAACTCCGAGCACTCAGAGCGCTCAACTTGTGATTCTTTTTTAAATCAGAGCTAGCTCGGAGTACGCTCCATGAGCTCAGAATAAAAAGACTGAGGGAATGGAGCAAATAGCTGAGTGCAGCCAACTTCACTATTTTGTTCACTCATTTCAAGTGGCCACGTTCGACACATCAGTTTCAGTTCACAGTTTGGACATTTTTCGAGTTTTTGATTGGCCAGCTGTCTGATGAAAATTAAGTCATTACTTAATTTTGGTGAGTTGAACGCATCGCAATCGTATGACAGTTCAGAGCTCAGATGTGTTTCAAAATTATATCGGAGAGCTCTGATCATACTCTGCTCAGAGCTAACTCCGATAGCTCGAGCTCTACTCCATGCTCTGCTGAGAGCTAAAAAAGAAAAACGCTTATAGTGTCTTAATGTCTTCATGTTTACAACTTAGTATGTACATGACACACAGCGAGAGGCAGAATGTTCATAAGCTCTTATTTTGGGCTGTGAGAGCAAGAGTTGTAGAACCCTCATTTCAAACAACTGATTTTAGGCACAGTTTTAGATTTTTGAGTATCTATAGCCTTTTCAAAAATGTTGATCATCCTCATTTTGATAAAAATGTATATTGTTTACATAGATATATGTTTTTGAATCAAATGTTGCATTCGAAAATTGGGTTTATTTTCTTTGCAGAGACTTTTCTTTTGTATAGTTTTTGGTAAAAGCACGTCTACGCCACAGTGTACCAACTATATAAATAAATAAAAGTATTTAGGTACATGTAGTGGTGAAGTGTAATAACACCCGCGGTAATAAAGCCCGCGGGCAATTTAACCCCCTGCTTGGGCTCACTATAGGATTTGGGTTGGAGGCGAGGTTGGGTGTATCCAAAGTTTCTGTTGCATGTATAGAATCTGGATTTAAAGAAACTTTGAATTAATCCTATATATCCAACAATGATACTGTATCATTTTGAGATTTTTAAAAAGAAGAGTATTTTAAAGCAGAGTATGGATCATACTTTAAGTGTGGGCTTAAATGCCAAATCCAAAAGGCAATAACACCCGCGGTTGCTATTTCTTTTCTTTCGTGGGTCTAATTGCCATTTCAAAATGGGAAAAACCTCCATGGGTTTCCTTTTATTTTGTGTAACAACGCCCACGGGCGTTATTAGCGCGGTTGTTATTACAATGCACCACATGTAGTGTATTTGAAGCGTATCGGTCAGCCCATTTAGATACTAGTTTGATGTGCAGTGGACGCACAGATGCACAGAAGCGCAGACGTGCCAACCACAGTGAACGACGTACCGACGCGGACGGTATGATGAATCCAAATTTGTTTGACTTCACCATCATCGTCATGTTAAATTTGATTGAAACCTCTTTGACAAAAACCAATACATACTTGGCCCCTAAAGGAGTTAAACATATTTTTTTTAAATCAACAATAATTGATTTCAATTTTTCATCTCTTCTGCCGAGACCACCAAGAGTCACGGGAAATTCCAGTTTCGTCCCAAATGACTTGAAGGAAGTAAAGTGTAAGCGTGTAAACATCGATACTTTGCTGGTTTCGTGGCCAGACCTGAAACTTTTTTGTGTAATTAAAATTGGAAATAATTACTAAAACAAATAAAAACAATGCCCAACTCGAAACAATGCCAGAAGGACTTTCCGTAATGCCAAAAGCAATTACTTTGGGTCTAAGTTTAGTACCTACTTTTCTTCTTTCTTAGGAAGGTAGGTGCTCTGGCATAATATTCGTAAGATTGGATATAGTTTTTGAAAATGTTACCTGCATTATATTATGGATCTTGTGAGAATAAATTCTAGAAGGATAGGAAGGAGTTCGTGTGGGACAGTGGATTGAGTAAAAAGAGTTTGCAAGGTATCGAAACGGAGGAAGGGTTTGATTTCCAGTATAAGACATGAAATTTTAATTGAGTAAATATTATAACCTAAACAAATTTGAATTAATTTTAGTAAATTTCTTAAACAAAAAATATTATGTATTAAATATTTTAAATTGAAATTTGGTAATACATATTTATATATTCGAAAATTTAAAATTATTAAATTTGCCTTTCCTATTTGTTTTTATCTTTTTTTACAGAACCCTCTCCGACAATAGCCTTTCAGCCATTCACCAGAATGCATTTATTGGTTTAGTTAAATTGAAACGTTTGTCATTGCAAAATTGTGGCCTTAAGGTGATACCCGGTGATTCATTTCAAGGGCTTCCAAATTTAATTTCACTGTGAGTTGGAATATATTTTCTAAATATTGTTGAAAAAATTAAATTATTTTCTTTGTTTTTTATAAATTTATTTTTTGTTTATTTCTGTTAACGCACATAATTGATGTCAATGATTCACGAAATCACATTAAAAATCTAAAAATACAATCACGCATTTTGTGGCTATAAATCGCACTGTTAAAATAAAATAATATTTCAAATACAAAAAAATGTGTAATCACCACAGACAGCTAAATGGCAACTCGTTAGCAAGCATGGATACAGATAGCTTAAAACATCTACAAAATCTAAGGACGCTACGTTTAGAGGGAAATCTTTTCTACAGGATTCCAACAAATGCTTTGGCTGGACTTAGATCACTTGAAGCACTGTGAGCAAAATATTTAAAAAAAGCAAGAAGAGTTTTTAATTACAAAAAAAAATGCATGAAAAATAATTAAGGACAAACAAATCGACAGAGTTTCGAAATTTCAATTCAAAATTTATTAAAAAAAAAGAATTCCACAATCAAAAATTGCTGTTTTATAATTGGTTGCCCTGAGGTATGCTAGGAGTTATATGCTCAAAACAACTCCCAGCGTTCCGACAAAATTCAATGTTGTACAAAAATTTTGTATTTTATTTGTTGCTAACGCTAAAAGTTATTATATGTTGGTGTTTTGGTATTTTTATGTTTTTATATTTAATAAGAAACAAATATATATGTATTGAAGGTGGTGAGTGGCTTTTTGTATTTCAAAACAATATTTATTTAAGAAAAAAAAAAACGTTGCCTTATCTTCCTGATATCTAAGCTTTTGGTGTTGCAAAAATTAATAAGAACCATTTTGATTTCAACTCTCATGAGCGTTGGAGTTTCTGAAAAAAATCGGAAAAATAGACAATACAAGAAACTTTACCATGAAAGAAAATTAATAATTTATCAAAGGTGGAAAAGAGGTACGAAATTAACCGTTTAACTTAGGTCCTTACACTATTACTCTCCTTTTTTCTTGAAGATTCAAGTATGGTCTCATGTAAAGAAGGGGTTATTTGCCTACATTTTTCCGATACATTAAGCTATGAGCATTGAAAGCGGTGAAGAACCAAACTATCTCCGATGAGTAAAGTCATGTCTCCTAGAATTGACATCTTGAGGGTAGTAGGAAAATCGGCAGCTTCAGCCAAGCAACTAGGTGGGAGAGGGAAAAATCTTGTTGCTGGAAATCGAGATTTCGGTTCGGTGGGAAAAGGCTTTCAACGAGGGCATGAATTAGAGCTGTGTCAATCGCAATTGATTCGTTCTTTCTGACTCTTTCACCAAAAAGATTGATTGATTGTAATCACCAGTTCATTAGAGACACAATCATTTTTCAATCTCGTTCAAAAGTATGGAAAAGAAAAAGAGTAGAGTGAACGAACAGAAACAAAAAGTTTCGGAAATCAGAACATCAATCAAAAACATGTTGAAATAGAGAACAACGATTGCGAAAAAACTTGGATTTGGGTCAGTTTCTTATAATACGTTCATACTTGTATCTCTTTCAGTCCCTCAAAAGTATATCAAAGACTGTGTAAAAAAAGAAGGGTATAGTTGATAATAGTCGTTCTAAACATAAAATCATAGGAATTTTTAAAGAATGTTTGAAAGAACAAAATTTTCCCATTTTATTCGTTACCTAAATGAAAAACAAACCAAAGTGGTTGAAAAAATGAACGATTGAAAAGAACGAATCATTGAACTTAAAGAATCAATGTCGCCAAGCGCACCAGATCCGACACCGACTGGGAGATCTACAAATCCAGTCAAAGAAAATTCAAAGCTGAAACACAGCGAGCGAAACGCAGCTCGTGGAGAACCTTCTGCGATGAAATAGAAGGCACCAATGAATCAGCTAGACTAAGGAAAATTCTCTCCAAAGAGCCATCTACCTTAGGTTCCTTAAAAGAACCAAGTGGACGCTGGACTGAATCATGCAGTGAAACTCTAAAACTCTTAGTTAATGCTCACTTTCCCGGGTGTAGCTCTAACCCAAGCTATAACCAGGGAACTGAGATATATACAGAGCACAGAACACCGTCGGACATTGTAACGGAAGACAAGATTAAATGGGCAATAAACTCTTTCTCCCCTTACAAATCCCCGGGACTAGATGGCATCTTTCCAATGATGTTACAAAAAAGTGAAAACCTGATTACTTCACACCTGAAAAACATATTCTCAAGTAGCCTCAGATGGAGATATGTACCTCAAGCATGGCGTGAAGTCAAGGTTGTATTTATCCCGAAGGCTGGTAAACCCAGCCATACGGAAGCTAAAGACTATAGACCAATCAGTCTCACGTCGTTTACTCTTAAAACTCTCGAGAGACTGTTGGACATCTATATTCGCAGCTCACTGAACCCGGAGGTGATTTCTCCAATGCAGCATGCCTATACGAAAGGCAAAAGCGTAGAAACTGCACTTCACTGTGTTGTTAATACAATTGAAAAAACTCTCAAAGACAAGGAATACACTCTTGCTGCCTTCCTAGATATTGAAGGAGCATTCAATAATGTGGAAAATGATGCGGTTAAGAGAGCCCTTGTAGAGCTGAATATAGAAAAGTCAATTATAATTTGGACTATGTGCATGTTCAAAAACAGGCACATTAATACAGAGCTTGGAGAATCACGTTTAATAGTATCCACATCCAGAGGAACACCCCAGGGAGGGGTGCTTTCTCCGCTTCTTTGGATACTAGTCATGAACGAAATTCTTGTAAAATTAAAATATAGTGGAGTCAAAGTAGTAGCTTATGCAGATGACCTAGTACTACTTGCGACATGTAAATTCCCATCCACTATTAGTGAACAAATAGAATATGCCCTGTCAAAGGTCAACACATGGGCAAAGAATTGTGGTCTAATGGTCAATCCATTGAAAACTGAATTGGTTCTCTTCACTAACAGAAGAAAAATACTAATGTTTAGATTACCATCAATTGCAGGGACTCCACTCAAAATCTCGGATCAGGCCAAATACTTGGGTGTGATCCTTGATAAGAAACTGAACTGGAGTCTCAACACTAAAGAGAGAGCAAAGAAAGCTATGGTTGCGTTCTATTCCTGCAACAGGATCTTTGGTAAATCCTGGGGACCCAATCCAAAAATTATCAGGTGGATGTACACGGCAATAGTTAGACCGATACTTACCTACGGTAATTTAGTTTGGTGGAACGCGACTGAGAAAGCAACAAACCTGAAAACCTTGACAAAAGTTCAAAGATTAGCATGCGTAGGTATTACGGGGGCGTTGAAAACCACTCCCACAGCGGGACTGGAAGCTATACTCAACTTGAGACCCCTAGATCTATTCGTGCAAGAATCTGCAGCATACAGTGCCATGCGCCTAAGCCAGACTAAATGCTGGAAGCAAAGCACATCAGGCCATACTCAGATTCTGCAGAGATATGTGGGAAATAATGTTTGCACAGACTACACAACACCCCATTTAAACTTCAACAGACCCTTCACTACCTCTTTTCCAAATAGAGAGGAGTGGGAAAACAACCAACCTTTCAGTAATGCATCTACGATAACTGTCTTCACTGATGGTTCGAAGATGGACACTGGAGTTGGTGCAGGAATTTTCTCGGAAACTCTGGGACTAGCTAGCTCCTTCAGACTTCCGGACTTTTGCAGTGTCTTCCAAGCCGAGGTCTTGGCAGTGACAAAAGCAGCTACGCAAATATCAATGATGTCGATACCACGAGCTGATATCACCCTCTTTATTGATAGCCAAGCAGCAATAAAAGCAATTTCTGCCACCGAGATACATTCGAAGCTTGTGACTTGCTGTCGCGAAGAGCTTAGGGTTCTTGGCATGCAGCATAACATTAGACTCTGCTGGGTTCCCGGTCACAGTGATGTACAGGGAAACGAGAGAGCTGATGAGCTGGCGAGAACGGGTTCGTCGCTTGATTCAAGTCAAGCCGAACAAAATAGTACCAACCTGTAGCATCAAACAGGAGATTGGTAACAAAATATTAGAAAAAACCAATGAAAGATGGAATCTGCTTGAAACATGCGCCACAACTAGAAAGTTATGGCCAAATTTCAATAAGCAGATAACAGACAAAATTATGCAAATGGACAAGAAACATCTCCGTTCCCTTGTCAGCATAATCACCGGACACAACCTACTGAGATACCATAAAAAGAAAATGAGGCTCAGTACTGATGACCTTTGCAGAGGATGCAGTGACGAAGAAGCACATGAGGATACCTTACACTTCCTTTGCCACTGCCCAGCACTCTGTCATTTAAGAAAGAAACACCTAGGAAATCATTTCTATGACGACCTAGAGGAACTTTCTGGAACTTCGGCTATTAGCCTTCTGAATTTCATCAACGCCTCTAAATGGCTTGACTGCTAACAGAACACATAGGTTTTTACATAAAGTGGAATACAATTTCCTAGGGTATCACAACGGATCTACATAGATCTAAGTGTGACGGTAACGAGATCAACTGTCAGCCCTTCTACCTAACCTAACCTAACTTAAAGAAATATGAACGGTTGAATCTTTTAAAATAAACGATTGACACACCTCTAGCATGAATCTGTGAAGTATTTCCGGAAAACTAGCCTTACCTCTTTCACGCTCAAGACTGAAGAACGTTTTTCAGCCATAAAAGAGTTTAAAAACATTCCAGGTGGATGTTTTTGAAGCCTCTCAACACGCATTGGTATCTTAATTGTAAGTCCATGGAGACCACCCTTAATGAGGTAACCGTAGAATTGATAAAATTGTTTCAACTTCAAAGAATATAGGTAGTCTCGCTAGCTTACTAGATGTAAGCACGTAGGGGCTTTCGAGTACGTGTTAACCAAATCCGTTTTAGATTCACTCGCTGACTTTGGTCTAGAGATTTTGGTCAGAAACAAAATTCCTTTTAGTTGATGATGTATGTAGAACCAACCATTAAGTCACATATTTGATTCTCAATGATTACTTGGCTCTTAATGTGAAACTCAGTAAGGATTTTAAGATTAATATTTATCCAGAAAAAATTAGAATAGAAAATAAAATTGAAATCAAGGGCATACGCAATGAAGGAAGAGCACTTGACTGGCTATCGGAATGTCATAACATTTTTGCATGTCTTTTCGACATCTATATTTGCCACGGAACTTTTAGCTAAATTGAGAATTTGGCTTTATATTCTGGGTATACGTTGTTTATTGTTGGCCGAACATATAGATCAATGATCAATGGTAGTCTTAATGATAACCCAAACACGAACAACGAAGGAGTTCAAAGCCTTATTGAAATTTCGGTAAACGTTGTTCGTTGTCGGGTGTCTCAGTAATAGTCCGGGAGCCGACCGTAAGAAAAAGGATGCCAACTTATAGCTTTTAAACCAAATATTTACAGAACTAATGGTCAGACAAGCTTTATCTGCTTACAATGCTTAGAAAATGCACTTTTCAGGTTGCATTTTCAGCTAAATGTATACCTGTAGTAGGTATAAGAAACTTCTAGAAATGGGGTATCAATGAAAGGTAAGACTGCCCTCTACACGATACCAATGGTCGGACATACTTCTTTTAGGCTGTTGCCATGAGTCCCCTCACTTTCATAAAATTAGGGTTTTTATTATTACTTTGAAGAAAATGAAAAAAAGTGGTTAGGTCCACTTTCTTAGCTATTTTATATGATTTTACTCAGTTTTCCCTAATGTATAACGCAATGTTAGAAGAATCATCGCAACAGCCAAAAAAAGTCTGTCTGACCGAAGGAAGAACGAAAATTTAGATCCAGTTTAAGAATATTTTGCTTAAAAAACAGCATGACGTAGGTAGGTATGTTAAATTCAACTCAATATTCTTTCAACGAACCTATACCTCCCTTATTGAAAGCTTGCCATTTTTACCGATGATGGCTCTTAAAGATAGAGTGTTTTTTCTGAGTATTCAAATATCTCCAGTTCTTTTCAAATACCCAATTTTTCAAGTGTTTTTTTTTCGGGATTCTTTTCAGGAAGATGTACTGGCAATTACATATATGTATAGGAAAGCATTCAAAATAACAACACAAGACCCAAAAAGTACCGAAATATTGATATCCGCATAGACAGTCAGGCAGCATTACCCTCTTAGCTTGTCCAACAATTTCGAGATGAATAAGCTTGAATATAACCTCAAAGTCACTTTCATATAGGTTTCAGGTCAGAGATTGAGGGAAATAAACAGATAGACCAATTGGCAAAGTGAGATTCTATAAGAGGAATCCATTGGAGTTGTGAAGGATAATTAATCCTCAATTTTGTTTACCAAATCCAACTGCAGGTGAGATAGTTTGACCAGTGCATTATATGTAGAAAGATAAGGCCCATCTGTAATTAATCCCAGTTAATTTGACTATTATACGGCAACACGTAGCCAGGGTCGTTGCAACCTGTTTTGGACACTAAAACTGACCAGTGACCAATAGTAGAACAAGCGGCGGAGATAGGCCTTCCTCATGACACTCACTGCCGTTGTTTTGAAAACTGGAGGCACAGGAAAGCGAAAAAACTGTGTGACCTAAATCCTACTGTCTTACAAAAATTAAAGTCTTCACATTAAATGTCGAATAATTTAATATTTGTGTATTCCAAGCAAAGCACCACGTTCGACGAATAATTAAAGTAAAAAATTCTTTGATATACTCTGAATTCTACAAGCAAAACCACTTCCATTAGCTTATGCACTTTTTTTTATCTCAAACTTACTTTCGTTTTACTTTATTTTTTTTAACTTGGTTTTGGTATTGATAAAAAGAATTTCGAAAACAAATTTACAAGTTTAAAATCCATAGTTAATTATAATAAGCTTACCACCTCCTTTAATGGCCCCTAAAGCAAGAGGCTCTCTACCCAAATTCTAATCCTTTTTAATTGATTTATTGCAGAAACCTTGGAAGTAATCTTCTGACAATAATAACCGATGAAGATTTTCCAGTGATGCCAAATCTCATTGTTTTGTAAGTAATATTCTATATACTATAAACTAATTTGCATATAATTTAATCCTTTCATTGTTGCAGGCTTTTAAAACGAAATCAAATTATGAAAACATCTCCAGGAGCTTTCACCAATATAACAGCATTGAAAGTTTTGTAAGTATTTTTCAAAATATGTATGAAAAAATAGATACCTAGAGATAGATTATAATGTGGTTGTATGTTGATATATGTAGACACAAATTCAATAGCTCACACAGTATTAGATAGATATATGTACAGCTGCTATAGCTGTACATATATAAGTATAGCTAAAAAAGATTTATTTATTTGTGTCGCTTGTGATGCTTAAACCATCAGCTTCGCATGCACCATAAATTTCATCTGTTGTTGGGAAAGTTCTTCAATAAAATCGGCAGTCAGTTTTGATTTTATTTGGTTTTCCATCCATTACCCGCCCATTCACCCTTAACACACAAAAAAAAACTTTGGACATCAAAGCTTGCGGACGGATAGAATGTTTTTGTTGTAAATTCAAATTCAGTTCAAGAATTTTTGAAATGTTTTATTTATTAAAACAAACAACAAAAAACTAAAGAAACGGAAACTGAACCAAAAATGATAAACTTTGAAATTACCAATGGGGAAGGATGTCCTTTGCACCCACCACCTCTAACTACGTTACCTTATCCCTATATCCGAGACTTTATCGCATCCGTTGCATATTTGTCATAGCTTATGAAATGATATAATCTGGTGCGATGCTTGGCAGACTGCAATACAGTTTATGTATATTGAATATTATGGACAAAGTTTAATAATGTTGCCAACTGCACACAAAATATCATCTCACTGTTCAAATTAAATTTAAAGAAATAATTATGCATAAAATATCTTATGACTACAGTTAATGAGATATAAATACACAGAAATTTATAAAACCCTAACAAAATATTTAAAACTTCAAGTAAGCATTAAAAGTGCATATTATAGAGTCATTTAGGGTAAGGGTGTGCATTTTGCGCTTTGAACTTAAATTCTTATTAAGAAAATCGAACAACAACAACCTCAAAAAAACTGTTAAAGGGTGAAGTACATTTTTAGCAGGGTAATTCTGTATAGCGAAACAAAAATATGTTTTGAGATTTCTGTTTCTGTTACAGAAATTTTGAGTTACTGACTATAAAAACTACTACGAGTATTTTTAATGGGAAATTAAAAGTGTGCTGTGGCTCTTGTTACCATCTTCAATCACATTTTCCAAAGAATTTGTTTAATCACCTTGATTACTTTTTGGAGGGAGGGGTGCATAAGAAATTCATACACACAAATTAGGTCCAGCTTAGTCACCATGGACTGTTTTAAATCATCCACTTAAAGCGTAGTACACATTTGCGGCATTTTATTATCCACATGATCTGATCCGGATCAATTTTTAACACGTAATTGCAAAAACCAACATGGAAACCTGCTTTTTATTTGGATCAATTTCAATGGGTGAAAAAAGCCACAGTGGCACTTTTCTCTTGCAAAAAAAGCCGTTGGTAGTAAATGGGGCTTCCAAACACGCATTACTCACTGGGCTATACCTTTCGGTAATTAAATCAATTCTAACTTACAGCGTGGTAGTATGGTTGACTGCCCTGGATAAAGCGATATACCGCGACAAACTAAGCAAAGTTCAAAGAACAGGATGTCAATGCACAACTGGAGCATTTCGGTCGACTCCTTCCGTTGCATTCAACCAGAGCTGTAAAGTAATTAAGTATATTGGTACTTAAGTACAATTTAAGTACAAATACCTTGTACTTAAAATTTTTAAGTACCAGTACAATTCCTTGGTACTTGTACTTAAAAATTTCAAGTACCAGTACCGGTACTTGTACTGGTACTTTAATTCCACAAAAGTACTTGAAATTTTTGTATTGATTACATTTGTACTTTTGAGATGTACTTAAATACTTTTCAATTCCTTTTTAATTCCAGAAGTACTTTAATTCATTTTAATTACTTTTAATTCCTTTTCGAAAAAAATACTAGAACTAATATATGTCTTAATAGTACAGGTAAAATAGGATAAATTAAACAAAAAAATTAGTACCATCATGAAACTTGGTGAAAACGTACATGAGAATATGTAGTCATCCTTATATAAAAATGACAATAACTTTTTTCACGGAGGCCGTATCGACTTGATTTTGGTTTCATTTGATTCAGCATTTAAAATTACCTTAAAAACATGTGTCATATGAATATGTTGCATCAAAGTTAATTTTTCTGTTTGATACACCACAACTTCCTCCCTCTCCCCCTAAAAAAACACCCTTCCATGTGAAATATTTTATAGACTCTTTTGATTTTTCATTCTCATAGTACATGAAACGTTTTCACCAAGTTTCATGATGGTACTATTTTTTTTTGTTTAATTTATCCTATTTTACCTGTACTATTAAGACATATATTAGTTCTAGTATTTTTTTTCGAAAAGGAATTAAAAGTAATTAAAAGGAATTAAAGTACTTTTGGAATTAAAAAGGAATTGAAAAGTATTTAAGTACATCTCAAAAGTACAAATGTAATCAATACAAAAATTTCAAGTACTTTTGTGGAATTAAAGTACCAGTACAAGTACCGGTACTGGTACTTGAAATTTTTAAGTACAAGTACCAAGGAATTGTACTGGTACTTAAAAAATTTCAAGTACAAGGTAATTGTACTGGTACTTGTACTTATGCTTTAAGTACACAGGTCTGCATTCAACACTCTTCTCCATCTGACACCTCTCGACATTTTCAGCAAACAAACGGCTGTGAGCACAGCCATTCGCCTCAAAGCCTCTTCACAGTGGATCAATAATGAGATTGGTCACTTCGCTATTCTGAATTAATTTGGATCACTTCCTAGTAACACTGACTACACAATCCCACTATTGAGTTTCGAAAAAAAAAAATTGAAGTAACCATACCTTCCAGATCCACCTGGGAGGATGTGGAATTCTTAGAAGATCAATCAGTGCACCTCTACACCAATGGATCGAAGATGGGGTTGGTAGAGGTGTACTCTGATAGAGTAAATTTAAGTCTCTCATTCTGTCTTCCTAATCACTGTAGCGTATTCAAGGCGGAACTTCTAGCGAAAAAAGAAAGTACTCTCTTGGCTCAAAGAAAACGTGATATCAACCTCGGATATCCTTATCTTCTCTGATAGTCAAGCCGCTATTAAATCCTTGGACTCTGTTTCTACACTCTAGAACAGCCCTTTACTGTCGATCATCTCTTTTGTAGATGGCACAACAGTAAAATATTCACCTTTGTTGGGTGCCGGGTCATAATTGTAAAGCTGATGAACTCGCTAGAAGTGGAACATTACTACCCATTTTACCTGAAAAGGTAAAGGTACGTGTAAACGTTTGCTGAAGCAAGATGCGTTGGAGAGAACAAACATTAGGTGGGAAAACATCACAACTTGTTTGGCGACAAAACAAGTATGGCCAAACCTTGTCCTAAAACGCTCCAAGTGTTTTATATTTCTAAGTAGACTGCACATCAGCTCTATTGTAGGTGTCAAAACAGGACACTGTTTAATAGGCAGGCACGCAGCGCGGTTCGGCGTACTTTCAAACGATTTTTGCAGAAGCTGTATGGACAAGGAGGAGGAAGAAATGATCCCTCACCTTCTCTGTACTAGCCCTGCTCTTTCCCACATACGTAGACCCCACTTGGGAGTTTACTTCTATAACGACCCTAGTGATCTGGCAAACACAGACATTTATAGGGTCATATGCAAAAAGATGAGTTCAAGCTGTTTTCTCACTTTTTTGAGAACTTTCTTAGCTTCGTATGCAAAAAAAAAGTTACTGACCAAGTTAGATCTCACGTGGTGAGTTCAATCTCACAGTGATGAGTTCGATCTCATTTTGAAAGCTCTTATGAGATAGAACTCGGTATGCTATGCAAAAAGGTGAGAAAACAGTTGATTCCGTGAGATCGATCTCACAAATTATTGAGCATGGGTTTTCTCTTACTCAGCTCATATACAACCGTCAAGATACCAGAATTTCAGCTTAATTTTGTTACAAATTAAGTTCATAAAAATTGGAGATTGGAAATTGGAATGTTATGCATCTACCTACTCTTGTCAAAAAAAGGGAACAAGATATTTTTCAATTTTGTTTAGTGATTTTTGAAGAGCTGTATTTTGGTTGTAGGTGGCCGTATTGCGATGAAAGAAAAATCATTTTGCGGTTTCATGTTTCCTGTACAGAGGATTATTGGCAAATATTTTTTTAAAGTATGTAGTTACCGTTATTGCTCAAATTTTCTATTCCTTGGTTTTTTTTTATATTTGATCACTTATATTTCAGCAAATAATGACAACATACAAAACTCGAATGAGTGCCTCCTACGTAGCTATTCTAAAAAAAACCTTTTGAAATTGTATAGGATTATGTTTTCACATTTTACCGTAAGAAAATAAGAGTAAAAATAAATTGAAAACCCGTTCAATAAATTAACATCAAAACTTAAAGGAATATTTAATGTATATTAATATGAAGATCTGCAACACCATCAGGTAATAATTCGATACATATTTGCAAAGAGGTAAACAAATAACCAAGAGACAATCACAAAAGTTGTTTTTTTTTGCGATTTTCTAAACGGCGAAAGAAAATCCATAAAATTCTCTAAGATTCTTTTAGAATATTCCAGTTTTTAGAACCGCCCTTCAATTCTGTATTTTGTCACTATTTGCTTAAATATTAGTGACCAAAGACTAAGGTATCTCCTTCAGTTTAAGCCAGATATCTCAGGCAAAAGAAAATTGTATTAATACTAAATACTAAATACTAACATGACTTATTCATTTAATTGACTCAAAAATTTAAATTCAAAAGAAATTCAAACCTTCAAGAAAATAAAAAATAGAAAATATTTGCCTTGCACAAAAAAATTATTTGCAAACAAAAGTAAAAACTAGAAAAATTAAGCAGTAGGTTGTTTTCTGTTTCATGTCAAAATACACTTAAAAATTAGTATTTAAATTTTGTTTTCTTCATTTTTTTGACTATCGCAATTTCATACTGACCACTTTTTCAATATTTTTTTCCGTTTGTGTATACACCAAATCGGTTTTTATAAACATACATGTAGCCTCTCATTTCATTGCTTAAACCCCTAGTACCTACTCGCAAAAGCTTACGAACATAATCCAATTTTAAACACCAATTTCTCGTTTCCGCGTTCAGAGAAATGTATGTTTTTTCTTCTTCTACGCACTGCACAGAAATAACAGTCACAACTATTTAAGACGAAGAGCTTTGAGATCGATCTCATATTCATCGAGTTAGAGCTGTTCAGAGCGAACTCATTTTTTTGCATATAAAATCGAGTCCGAGTTCGGCTCTGCTCGATCGATCTCACATGTGAGTTCAAGCTCGTTAACTCGGACTCAGAGATCTTGCTCATCTTTTAGCATACGACCCATAGTCTCACGCTTCTTCAGGAGCTCTAAGTGGTTTGGCGAGTAAGGAAGAAGTTTTCAAGATTCATGTGGTATTACAACGGACCAATTTTGATCTAAGTTTGTCAGTACTTAGTACTGACAGCCACTTCTACCTAACCTAACCTAACCTAAGATCCAAAAATTGCTATTGTGAATTATCTCAGTAGTGCAAAGAAAAGACACAAAAATTAACAAACATAAGGAAAAAAAGAGACGGGTATATAGCACTCCTGTCACTTAGATAATTTTTGTTTTATTTATCAGGATCTTATCCGGATCAGATCACGTAGATAGTAAACCCCACGCTTTTAGAACAGTGACATTAATTTTCTCGTCAGTAATTTTATTCTCATGCTAAGAATTATTTTTTACTTTTTAGTTTGATTACCTCTAAAAGCGTGTTTTAGTTTTCTAAACTATAAATTATTTTTCACTTTTTAGTTCAATTTGCTATTAAGCAACAGTCTTTAATTATGCACAGATGTGTTAACAGTTGCATCTCGATTTATGCTATGTTTCCACCAAAGGTTTATCTCAGATTAGATTAAATAAATCTTTTTGGTGTTTCCACCGCACAAAAAGATTTAAAAAAGATTAAATTTGACAGCACCTTCAAAAATGCAAATGGCGTTCCAATTTTCCTTATGAAGTGCGAATGAGACAGAATGTTTGATTCGTGTGAAACAATGAAGAACTGAATGCGAGTCTCGAATGAATCGTTCAGCACCATGTAAAAATAGGTTAGTTCGATTTGTAAAACTATTTGTCCTAGGAAGATTTAACAAGATTAATTTCTAATCTTCAAGATTTACGAAATAAATTTGTATAGTAAATCTACGAGATTTGAAGGAGATTTAAGGTTAATCTCATTAAATCTCAGATTAGCGCTAGGTGGAAATGTAGCATTAGAAAGTCTCTCCTACCAAACCAAAGAGTAAGTCTGGAGCTGCACGCATGCGTAACTTCTCTCACTCTAATGCAAAGGATCCCGAAAGAAATTTATGATTTCTGGCGAGCCAAATCAGGATGATCGAAATATTGTATTGTCATTGGGCTTTGACAAGTATGCAAAGTTTGAATTAAATCTGACCGTTTGAAGTGGGTCAAAATCACGTCCAAAGATTCCGTTACATACATACCTACATGCAGCCGAAACTTGTGTAAAAGCGTGTTTAAAAAAAAAGAACATTCTGAGAGTAGTGGAATTTCTTTGCCTGACGGCCAACAGAACTGATAAGTGTTGTACGCGAAACTTTTCATGCAGGTTTTATACAGGCTTGCCAGATTGGGCTATTTATCGGAAATTGGGCTATCTTTTTCCGAAATTGCCGACAACAATTTCAGTTTGACACAATTGGGCTATAAATATCCCAAATCTAATATTTGGCGATATTTTTTTTATATAAATAAATCATATAAGAACCACTTTTCTCTCCATAAACATATCCATTATGCGTTTCACAAATTGGTACCACTTTTTATTCACTGCATATACTTATTGGTTTTGACATTTCAAATCAACCACAATAATCCTCACTTTATCTGTGGTTCCCAGAGTTCGCATTCTTGTGAGAAAAACAAAATAACTGTAAAAAGCAACAAGCAAACGAAAAAGAAAATAATCATACTGTGACAAATTCGGTTTTAAAACAAAAAAATATCATTACAGTTTCGAGAAAATAAAAAAAAATATATTGTATTGGGCTACTTTTTTGGCTCCGACTTTGGGCTACGCAATTTTTAAAATTGGGGTATCGAACTAGTTCAAGACATGGCAGCCCTGGTTTGATATCCAACACGGGTCTCACTCTCAGAATCAGGTTTGATAATATGTTTTGTGTACCACGGGGTTAAAGCTAACTTATGAACTTTAGAAGATAATGATGACCTGAGTTGGCAACCTCGTTCAGGCTCCTTTGCTTTGCAGCTTCTGTTGCAACATTTTTTCTTTCTCGGTGTCTTTGTCTATGTGTGTATGTCAGTGCATCCTTGCAGAATAGATAACGAGAGACATAGTGTTGAAGAAGGATTTTTTTTTAAATTTATTTTTCAAACAATTTATAAACAACAGAAAAAGATATAAACATCAAGTGAGAGAAAAAGAGCACCAGCATTGGATGTTATAAAGAAAGAAATTTTGAAAAATGTTGTAAGGACATTCGATACTGCCGCCGCCGCGCGCCGCCCGCCGCCGAGATGGTTATGTTTTTATTGGAATTTAATTCGAGAACGATGTTTTGTATTGTCACCAATCGATGTGAAAGAATGGCTTTTGTGTATATTTTCAATTTTTTTTAATGAAATTTCATCTTGCTTTTATTTTTAGTTCTTACTTTGTTGTTGAATGGAGTGTATAGTGTGAACAACAACACATTGGTCATCAAATCACTCATCAATTAAATTTTCAATAAAAACGGGTAGTGTTACGATGACGTTCAAAACGTGAACGAATTCTTGAGTGTTATTGTTTATTTTGTGGGTTTATAAATGACTTTTACTTACTTTAATTGAATTCAAATAACAAGGAAAAAGAATAAACTTTAATTGTTTCAGAACATGAAGTGAATTAGTTTTATAACTAAAAGCTATATTTTCTGGGACATTAATTGGAACTCGAATGATGAATCTAAATAGTTAAGGGATAGAATTTAGAGTTAAGAAATGTATCAATCATTGCTAATTGACATAGTAGAAGTAGTAGCTTAGAAGGGAAAGGCAGCTCACCATCGGACAAACTAGACATTATAGTCTAGTCATATTGTGTTTTTTACCATTTTCGACGATAGAGACAAAAATTCAAATTTTGCCCATAAAGTAATTAATAAGTGTTTTCCAATGGATTTTCGCAAACAGTAAAAATACATTAATTTCCAACTCGGGCTTGAGTCCAACTGGGTTGTCGGAGGAAAAAAAACTTTAAACGGAGATTTGTTGGAAATACATACTTTCAATTGAACTTTGATGGAATTTACGAATAATTGCTAGTTTTCGAGCCAAAAGCTCCCATAAAATATGCATTTTTGCATCATTTTTTGGATTGTGTCCCATTGTTCATGACGAAATTTTAGTCGCAAACCTCAGACTCGGATTCAGCATTGAAAACAAAGCAGGGGAAGAATCAAAACCACCGCACAATTAACTTGCTGATGGCCCTTTGACCGCAATATGACTGCACTATTATTTCATGAATGAAATTTGAAACTCAGAAATATTTACTCCAGGGCAGGGGCCGTTCTTGTAAGTTACTTTTATCTGAATGGCTAAAGAATATAAAATAGTTTTGAACGATAAAATTAACAAATCAGGCTATTCTGTCCCAAAACAAACCAAAGAGCATTTATGCACATATGTATATAAATATTTTGAAATTGAACTTACCTGTTTGAGTTTTGTCAAAATATATCGACTTCCGTCCAAATTTTCTGAAAAAGAAAGACAAAATCTGAATTATTTTAAGTTTTTTTTTACCATTACGCACTTTTTGTTATTTTTGGTATCAACTTGAATCGTCATTTTGGATTCTCTGAAAATAAAAATTTGTGCTGCACTGTGTGGATTACTTGGGTGCCGCAATGGTACTAAAGATATAGAACAAAAATCGCACATATTCAATAGCACATGACGGAGCGTAAGCTGGGTAAATAAGACCACAAACTCCTTCTTTTAAGAAAATCGAAAGCGAGGGCTATAATTTCACGCTTATATCTAGAATGCAGAACGTGCAAAATTTTAGCTTCTATATACAATATTTTCTCCAATGTTTAGCCAAACAAAAATCAAATCAAACAATTTAGCCCAAAAGTAGGTACTCAGCTCCAGCTATAAATATATTTTTTTTAACTCGTATAAATAAACGTGAATAAAACATGAATTATCTTACTATCCAGTGAGTTAAGTGTGAAATCTTATCAACCAACTCAACAAAATAGGTCCAAAAACGAATAATAAAGTTGAACATACTCATGTCATTTTTTCCACACATGCCAAAAGTTGATATTTAGTGAGAAAATACAGTCACTCACAAAATTATTCGGATTATTTTTTTATGAGTTTTTTTCTGTTATTATTTTTTGATCTGTCATTGTTGTTTTTCTGCTATCTTCATTTCTCTTTGTTCTGTCTTGATATATGTATATTTTAATATGGGAAACAATAGAAATTATGAGCTTAAAATTCTACCTACCGTAACATTTTTTATAATCTCAACGGAGCAAGAGCAATCAATATATAGATTTGATATAGATTAATTCCAAATACTTTTGGGAATGACAGTATATATAATAAATACTCCTTGGTAACAGCATAGCTCTTGTTGATTGTAATAGATTTTCGTTCAGATTTGGGTTAGCAGCTTATATTATTATTATTATTAAACAAAATAATTGGTGAACCAACTATTGATTAACATTTAAATCAATTTGTAAACTAACAGATATCTGAGATAGTTGCTAAATAGTTAAGCCCCTATTAATAAACAAATAGGGGGATAACGTTATTTTGAAAATATAACCCAAAAATTGTTAGTGTTAGAACTTTTTTTTTTTCTCAAATAAAACTACGCTTTGTATCAAATAAAAATAAATCAAAAGGCACACGTAGTGCTCGGTCAAGCTCCTGACACTACACCCTTTATACAGGAACAAACTCAGGCGATTTTAGACCCCTCTAACTTCAGTACCAACCAATAAAGACAGAAACATCAAATTTGCAGCATTTGCTGAAATGATCAGACACAGGCGCTTCATCAAATTTAAACTCTTCTGAATTAGTTGTTCCTGAGATAAGCACTTCAAAAGTGCTTATCTCAGGTTGCTAAAACCGCAACCGACTGGCTCACTGATAGGTTAAAACAAATTATGCAGCATTTCTCGATACCGTTGAAATTTTGCATATTTATAGCTTTTTTCATCATCATCAAGTCCTGTAACCCCGATTGGGGCATAGAGCGCCAACAAATCGTTTCCATCCTTCACGGTCTGCAGCTAGATATTTAAACTGTGGCCACGTCTTTCTCTGGGATTCTGCTTCCGCTAAGACAGTTGATTTCCATGTTGTTCTTGGTCTTCCAACCCGCCGCCGTTCACCCTGAGGACTCCATTCAAAAGACAGTGTATGACGAATCCATTGCCATTTACGCTTTCTAATGTCAACGTCCAGCCGCTCTTGACTTGTCTTGACTAGCTTTTGCAGTGCGTTCAATTTCAGATTTCCATTCAAGGGGCGTGGCATCTACCCACTTTCTAAAAATTTCTATCGATAATATCGGGCACTTCCGATTGTTGAAGAGCGGTAAAAGTTGGAAGAACGGTAGAGCATACAAACAGTAAAATATAATTTGAGTTTTCCTTTCAGGGGGCGTGGCATCCACCCACTAACTCAGAATTGCTATTAATTGATTAATTATATGGTGCACTTTCAGTTGTAAGACCCATCAAATTTAAATCAGTAATCATTTAATACCAATTTTTTGACATACATAGTTTGGAGTTGTTTCTACATGGATGCATATTTCAGTCTTTTTCATTTTTGAACGGAATTAAAAATGGGCCTCAACAATCACTTAAAAAAAAATTATTATACTTGCTTTCTCCATCTACACACCCAAAAAGTCATTCACAAGAAATCAAATGATGCAATCTTTTTTTAATATATGCACTCTCCTCTCACTAAAGAATGATTAGCTTATTTTTAGTTTCTTCATTTTGTTAAATAGGAGCTTTTAAGTAAGTATCCCCCAAATAATCATGCCTATTACCGATGTCGCCCCGTTTTTTCGAAAACTCTCATTTTCTCGGCCGTGTCGTTCTTCAAACGGCATTCCATAACTTTTTCGACGCGACAAATCTATAACAGATTTTTGAACGATGAAAAAGTAATATATATCTGTCAAACTCAAGTGGTATTGAAAAAAAAAATCATTAGACGACGCTCAAAAAACAACGAGTGCGGTTTAGTTTTATAACATATTTGCAATTAAGTAATTAAAGTGAGTAATTTGAAATGTTTTATAACACAAATAGTGATAATGACGAGTATCAAGAAGTAGAAACGCGGAGTTTTGAAAATTTACAATTAATTATGTACAAAAAGAAATCACATAGATAAAGCATAACTCAGAACCATTTGATTTAAATGTTACTTTTGTACGCTTTATCAGATTCAAACTGTAAGACTATCAAAACATTCTAATTCCATTCCCATTTTAACATTAGAAATGTTTAAACGGAGGCATACCTACTAACAATGTGAAAAAATCAACAGAATTCCAAAAATGTGAAACCCCAAGTAGACAAAGAGGGCGAAACGTCAGGGGTATAGACAAAATTATTGTGTTCAAGCTTCACTTAGTTCTATGACCACTACGGTCATAGAACTATTATGAAATTTACAGACATAGACATTCAAACCGACTACATCACACCGCACATAGATTTTAACCCAGTGGCTATAACAGATTTCCCGACAAGGGAATCCTGGAATGAAAACCGGGTCATTAACGCTAATCATGTCTCGGTGTTTACGGACGGTTAACCCACCTATTAACAGATCAATAAAGCTTCCAAATTACTCTAGTGTATTCCAAGCGGAAGTACTTGCAGTATGTGAAGCCGCAAAATATCTTGCCTCACGTGAAGTAGTTAATAGAAATATCGATATCTTTAAAGATAGTCAGGCGGCAATAAAAGCCATTTCCTCAATTACTACAAAGTCCAAACTGGTAGATAGTTGCCGTAATGAACTGAGGATTCTCAGTGCATCGAACACAGTTACCCTAAGATGGGTCCCAGGACACCGTGATATATACGGGAATGAAATGGCAGATGAACTGGCCAAAAACGGGTCATCTCTTGATCCGAGCCAAACCGATCACTCTGTACTTGTTCCAATGGAGCAAGAAAAAAGTAGAATTCACCAAAGATTCCTCGAGGTTGCAGACGTCAGGTGGTCAACAATCGACTATTGCAGGGTTTCGAGGAATCTATGGTCGAATATCTCTAGAAAAAAGACAGAATATTTACTTAAGATAAGTAGGCCTCAACTTTCCACTCTAGTTGGAGTCCTAACGGGTCACAACTCAATGGGAACCCACATGCACAGAATGGGCATTAGCTCGTCGGACTTGTGTAGAGGGTGTAGAGGTAGAGGAGGGCTCATATCACTTTCTTTGTGAATGCCCCAGCCTAGCCAGAACCAGAAAAGCAGCCCTCGGAGAATATTTTTTCGACGAATTGGGCGACATCTCTAACTTGCCACTAAGAAACATCCTGAAATTCATCCAGAATTCAGGGTGGTTCAGGGAGGCATCCCATACCTAAACTCCACCAATCCATCTTATCCTTTTCCCCAAACCTTCCTTACCAAAATCCTATGGGGATCGCAATGGATCCATTGAGATCCGAGTGAGATGCGACGGCCTGCCGTAGCATCACCCCTTCAAACCTAGCCTAACCTAACCTTGTTCATGCTGCTCTGCCGAAACAAAATACGAAGAAGATGATAAAACAGACACCAAAAAACGGAGAAGTGTTCGTAGACTACCCAGATTTGCATGTGGAGAAAAGAAAATATAAAAAAGAATACCGAATATGGAATATAGGCATAACGATTTAGGAAAAAAAAGGCAAAAAGTACCACACAGGGAAAGTGAGGGGATTTATAATATTGGGTTCGATTTCACATTTGCTTTTGTGGTTATTTATTACTGTCTGCCTGTCGTGGCCATCTATGCGTGCAAATGTAATACTAATTTTTGTCAAGGGATCTCGGTAAGGCGATCACAGCGAACCTATCGACCAAATGTCTTCCTACAAAATCGTGTTTCATGAGAATACTATAGATTGGATATACAATGCCTTTAGTCTGTTGGCTGGCGCATTGTTTGTTGAATGTGTTTAATAGGGGGGTTTACATGGAACAACAATGTTGGACAACATTGCTTGATGGAATCGGAACAGTTTTCAAAATATTTTGAAAGTCATACAACAAAGTAAACAAAGTTGGACAACATGGTTGGTTATGCGTTTAAATGATCAAACATCGATGGTTGTCAAGCAATGTTGGGTTGGACAACATGTTGGTTCATGTGAACCCCCATAGTGAATAAATAGCTATTTAAAAATAATAAATGTAACAAGAAATAAAAGGGACGATTAAATCGCTCAAACTTGCTGTTGTGGTTATGAAGGATGAGTAATAATAAGCTAGATAAAATGATAATTTCCACTCACCGAATTTCATCAAAATGTTCTTAATGAGTAAGTCGAAAATAGTTAAGTACAGTTAATTGTAGTTTTTATTGCTTTTTTTTAAATCGAAATGCAGACTAGGTATACACACAAATATTTGTATATCTACCTACTAATATTTAGGGAAAAATAGCCTTTTTCGAAATGGAAATGCCAGGTGCCGTTTTATTTTGGAGCTACAAATATTAATTTCGTCTCTATTGAATAAACAAAAAACCTTAGGTTCAAAATTTTAGAGAAGATGAAGATGTAGGTACCTAAAGCAAAAAAATAAAAAGAAAACAAATTGATACCGATTGGTAATATTTATATTTACTATGCATACCTACCAAAACAATAAAATTGGCTTTAGTCAAAGTTTTAAAATACATAAATGATTTCTTTATTTCTAATGTACCTCAACTACGCTAGAATGGCAAATCGGGTAAATTTGTATTTCAATTTTTTTTGTATGCCCTTTAGAAAACCCCTTGCAAGCTGCTCTTTCCTTTCCTTCAGCTCGACAAGCGCCTGGCACTGATTTTGGTTTGATAATTTTGATTGCCAATTGACACACGCTGCATTAAAACGTCTTGCGTGTTGTCCTGCAGGCGTTTTATCGGCTCTGATGACAATGTCAGATGACATACGGTCCTGAATAATGCAATGAATAAGTTGTGTTGGGAAAAATACTTGGAGTTGTTCCACAATTAATGGTCTTTTCACCGAATTGTTGTGTGGACAACGCTGATCAACTTGTCTTGCTGAATTGCCCATAAAATGTAGTCACTATCCAGCGTTGGCAAAAACAATTAGGAACCTGTTAGATGATGTTTTGACCTTGAAGGGTAAATATATGTTATATTGGTACTGGTAAAATTGGTGGTACAGACCACCATATGGCTCACAAAATACTTTTTTCAGTACTACCATTCTCCCATCAATTTCTGTTGCATTTGGCTACAACAAGTTTACTGTTTCCTTTTATACTTACCTACCTTATTAAAAGTTGGCTTAAAATTATCTCGAATAACCTTTGTTGCACCAAATGACGTCATTTGAAAGCAATTGTTGTATTGCTGGATATGAGTCAAAAAATTTATAGATTTTGGCTCATCAGAAACCAATGAAAGTAGTGGCTCTGGTGACGGTACCAATGGCGTTAATTTGACTTCGCCGCGCGCTAAAAACAATCCAAGGGCTTCATTTTTAAATGTAAATATCTTGCGATGTAGACTCATAGCGTTAATTGTGCTAATAGAAATAATTTTCTGTGAACTGTAATCGATTGCCACGTTATAATTTAATGCAGCTCGATAAGTATTCAACGCAACATTTTTTTTATATTCGATTTCATTAATTTCGTTCAACCTCATTTTGTAACTTCGCGTTACTCGTCAGATTAACATGCTCTTATACATATAGCTTGCATCCTTGCATGATTGCGAGTTCTGCAACCCAAGTTTGTACGTTAGGATTGGTACGATTTGCCGATTTTTAAATTGTCGATTAAAAAAAATCGACCATCATAATTTCGGCTTTCAAAAATCCGATTGGTTAAATTACCGACTGATCAAAATGTCGACTCTTATAATATCGATTTTGAATATATCAACTGGTTCGTATTCTGCTTTCCGGCGGAGGGAAAGAATTGTTGCAAAATACACCTAAATTACGATAAAAATATCCAATTAAATGAATAAGATTCTCTTGATTACTCCCAAATGAAATATCGGTTAAAGTTTCAACTCAAAATACATGGAATGCAGTGTTAAGTGTCAAATAAAAATAAAGATAAAATATAGTAACTGAAGGGTATGTCTATCATTTAGTAAAGAAACAAAGAGGAAGCGTACGAATTGTCGACAACAAAAATTTTTTTTTTTATGTACACATAAATATATACTTTTGATTTGCATACCAAAATATGTCCTTAAAAGTGTTTTAAGAATTTTATTTATACAAAATTATTTTTTTAAAAAACTAATCAAACTATTTTAAACTCTTTTTTCCCATACACTTATATTCAATCAAGAATTAAGATGGCATTCTTTCTTTCCACCTTAAACTGTCAACGGAGTTGTTTTAGCTAATTTAAATATCGTATTTCATGCTTCTCTATATTTTTCTCTCATAATTTCCATTTATATATATACAATTCTTTTAAACCCGCAGTGTCTTGAACATAAGAGCAAGTACGTACGACCAAGTCTTAAATATTATTAACTTAAATATTTAAGTCATTCCATGTTAAGTTTTGTATATAGAGCATAAACCATTATGGACTCATAGTCCATTTTCCTTAAATATTTAAGTCGTCTCTAAATTTGGTTATTGGTCGGACCCATTGAGGTTTTACTATATTTAACTTAAAACTTCGGTAAAATTATTAAAGTTTAAGGAAAATCCTAAAACAGATGCTTTTTCTCGCTGCTCATAACACGTAATAAGAAATTAAAGGAAATTAAATACACAGATACATTTTTTCTGGACCACGAAAAGAACGTGAAACTAAATCAAACACAAAAACGCACTTGACTAATAATTGATAAAAAAAATCAACAAAGAAAAAATATTGGTTTGCCTGTAGGTATGCAATGGTGGTAATTTGTGTTGTGCGTTTTAAATTTCGTTGCAGCTACATAGGTTTGAATTTGAATTTGAATTTTAAATTAGGCTCTGTTGGCTAACCTCGCAAAACGAGCAATTTCTACCAATTTTAGTCCAATTTTGTAAACCCTCATACCCAGACCCTCATGAAATTTCGAATTTCAAAAAATTACGTAGCTAATAACTTTTAAATTAAATTTTCTTTATATAGTATTTTTGTATATCCTTAAGGCTTACCATCTAAGCTGGGCAGATAAATGAAACATCCCAAAAATTGAGAGTAATTGCTTGGCAACCCTATGCCTTGACCACTTATCGACAGGCAACCCATGTGCAAATTGTTTTTTAAGACACTGCCTAAAAAACTCTATACCGCTCATCTGATACATTTATGATGGGAGGTCGTCCTATGGCGGGATCCTAGACTATGAATATTCAGAAGATACTCGATATAGTGAAGTAATACAAACCAGTGCCGAGATTCAGCTATTTCAGTGAGTGAGATGAGATGACTCGCCTTACTCGCCGACTCATCTCACTTCACTCGCAAAAGTGATTCAGCTATTTAAGTGAAATGAGTAAGTTCGAATTTAGTTTCGAACATGAGACAAAGAATAAATATAAAAAAGCTAAATTCTACCTCCTTGTCACACTCGTTACGCAAATGAAATGAAATAACAAATACAACAATGTAAACATTGGAATCTTTAATAATGGAGTATCTTTTGTTTCAATTATTATTTTTTTTGTCGTAATTAAAGTTTAATGTGAGCTTTCACCCTTGAGAAATAAAAAGTTTAATAGTGTCGAAAGTGAATAGAATATAATTTTATTTGATATACATTATGTGCATATGATAATAAAATACGATTTAAGAATCAGAAAAAGGGTAGTTGCTTTTATCTACGTTGTTGTTTTTTTTCGATTCCTATCCATGAATAGGAATTCTTGAGAAAAGCACACATACCTATCCAAAACTGGAAATTTACCAACACATACACCAAGTCACTGCGGAAATATCTGGCGAGTAATCTGACATTTCATTTCACTCGCTCACTCACTCACTTTTGCTAGCTGAATCGATTTTCGACGAAAAGTGATTCATCTCACTCACTCCCTGCGGCTTCGAATTAGCTGAATCTCGGCACAGGCCTGTTCACTCTTTTGAGATTGTTCACTTTTTCGAGCGGGAGCTTTAAAAGGCTTTCTTATGATGAATTTGATCCAAAATGCACATTTTGTTCGATGTGGAAGTTTTTAATTTTAATTTAGTACCAAGCAGGGCCTTCACTCACGTTAAAATAAAAAAACAGAAACAATTTCTCAGTGTTCTCAAGCTATGTTAACTACTTACGCGACATTTTTACACAAAGTACGTTTTTATATAAAATGTTGTGTGTTCACTATTGTGGATAGTTCACTTCGGCGTCTACTGTAGTTTTTTTTCAAACTTTTTTTCATATTCCGATCTTGAAATAAGAACAATTTTTTTTTCTCTATGAAGTTAACAAAAAAAGGTATAAATATCACTGCTTTCCCTTGATGAAAACATTATTGCACTGAATGTTTTATTTTTTTATTTGAGACTGAGATTATGATATTTTGAATGAGAAACATTTCCTGGAAAACAAAATTCTACAGCTCATTCTCATGAGACTAAGTAAGTTCTTTTCGCATTCTACCCATACATTTATCTTAAACACAATTTTAATGTCACATTTTGTTTTTCATTTTCAGAGAATTGGATGACAATTTACTAACAAGCCTTCCAGAAGGACTCAACAAATTGGCTCATCTCCAAGAACTGTAAGTACCTACATGCAAAAATCTAAAAAAAAGAACAGCTTTTACTTTTGCTGATCTTGGTTTTGTTCATTTATAAATTTTATATCAAAGTCAGTTCAATATCCTGGTTTAAAAGCAAATGAAAAAGAAAACTTATATTCTTTTTTTAATAAAAGTGTCCTTGCTTTTGAAATCAACTGCTTTTGGTTTAGATCTTTAATTATTCTGTTTACAAGGACTTTCTTATTATTCTGTTGGCATTTCAAACACTGGTAGGATTATGATGCGCGTTATATAATTTGAACTCAAGCTTGACTTAATCAAAATGCGAAAATATTGTTTTTTTTATGTTATTCCTCTAAGAGAAAGGGATATGCAAAAGGATGAAACTGCTAATAAAGTCACTAAAAACCAGAACCATGTTTGCATAGCGAGACCATAAAATATAAGCTATTTCTGGCAAATAGTTTCCGCTTTTGCTCATTCAAAATAGCTTTGCCAAGAAAATGCTTCACATCCTGTGATATCCTTGTATTCCGGATGTGATCACTGTGTTTACTATGGCACTAGCTATAGATTTACTCGTACTTATATGAGATGCAAGCATAATCCAACCTACTACATATGTATTTGTATTTATCCAGCAGCAGCAGCAACAACTGTAGTTGTAGGATGCGGTCGTCGTTTATTTGTAAATTGCGTTTTCATCGACTATGTGCTTTTTTGCAGATGGTTTCCTTTTTTTTTTTGTTAAATATAACACTCTTACAGCCAGACAGACACAAATACACCCACACACACACAGAGAATATGCGTTCAAAATAATATTGTGAATGTTCCACATGACCCACAAATAAATGCATTTTTTTTTTGTCATTTTGCATTCAGAAGTATTTTCTTCTGCACTATATTGCATATTGCTCACTACCAAGGATAACGGATAGAAAATATATATTTGTGCGTCGGTGCATCCATTGTAAATGTGTTTGGTTAATAGATTCAAAAGATATCCCGAAGGATATTGAATTACATTCCAAAAGATCTGGGTTGAACTTAATTTGAGTTCTTTTGTCAAGCGAAGATTAAAGAGGGCTATAATGTCCATAATATTGCTTGCATTTTTAGTGAAATTTCTTCAAATAAAAACAAAACAGTAAAATTTTCAATTTCATATAACTTCTAGGACAAAAGAAAAAAAGAAAAAAGAAATGTCCATAAACTAAAAGAAACACAACAAACTTTTATTACTTTATGAAACAAATTTTGAATTCTTTGATTTAATAAATATTCTAAAATAAGAATTCATGCACGAATAGTGAACTGGAGAGCAGCGTGATTTTTATTATAATTTAATACAGTTCCATAAAAAAATAAATCTGCCAATTATAGGTTAGGTAATAGTATGGGTAATGTAGAACGGGGCATTTAGACTTTTGATGGGAAAAAATCCGGGCTCAAGTTTGAGCTCGGAGCTCGAAAGAGTATCATAGCCCGAGCCTAAGACCACATTTTGCACAACTACACCTGCTGTCATATAGCGACCATCTTGTTTTTAACGGGAACTTGGTTTTTCGCCAAAATTTTGTTTATATTTTTAGTAAACCGTCTTAGAGGAGATGAAAATGAGACAGAGTGATGGACGGGGAAGAGGGTCACGATGGGAACATAGGAGAGGAGATAAAAGGAAGAGAGGGAAGAGAAGACAGTGTGAATGGATACGAGGTGTTATATAATATTTTGTTGGTCAACTTTCAAGCCGAGCGTAGGCATAGTTTGAGAGTAGGAGTACTACTATGGCTAGTAGTAACGGGATCTGGGATGGGTTGGTGGGGATAGTGTCGAGGATCTAGGTCTTATACCTATTTATGTCATTCCAGTAATTGTATGGTCACTGGCGGCCAACTCATCTTAAACTGGGCTCTCGGCCTATAGGGGTTTCAAATAAACCCCAAGAGCTTTTTTCTGAAATCAAGAGGTGTAGAGTTTAGTTCCTGGATTATCTGGGCCCTATAACACAGAACAAGAAGTCAACTAGTTAACAAATATAATAAAGCAACACCCAAATTTTTACCATTAGTGACTCAGTAATTGCAACTTTTCAAAAAAGTGTGACTCAGTAAACGCAACTTTCTAGCAATTATCTCTATATGGTTTGACAAATATTTTCATTTTTTCAATGTTAACTTTCATTGTAACTGGGCAGTCTAGTAACAGAAAAAAAAGGAAATAATTTTGATTATTTTACTCTTGAGGACAGAACTTTACACCTGAACGATAACGTTTTGACGAAAAACCACAAATACAATCGTATAACTTCTCGCGGTCTCAACCGAACTAGCTCATACTGGCCGACATAAATGATTATACCAAATGCCACGTGTTTTTTGTTTTAAATGTTCCCATTTTTATTTTTTTTCATACAACATAGTACGAAAACGGTCTGGCATGTGCGGTCATGCCCCACTTCCCCTATGTATTGAGTTTTCAAAAAAAATAAATTTTGGTACATAACATAATTTTAACTTCTTGGGATTTTCTGCAGAAAAAAAAATGATTAAAATCAGTCACACCGTTTTTAAGAAAATCCAAAAATATGGTTCCTAGATGTATTATTAATAACCATTTTTGCTTGCGATATAGGTAGGTACTATAGGGCAAGTTTTGGATTCGTGCAAGAAAAAAAATTTCAGATAACAATCAAACAAGACATTACGATGAAAGAGAGCACCAAAAAAGGGGAGCGCTACGATATCCCGCAAACCAAAATCTCGAATAACGAAATCTCGCATTTTTTTAAAAATATCGAATAACGAAATCTCGCAAATTAAAAATCTTGTTTTTCATAATCTCGCAATTATAAAATCTCGCTTTTCACAATCTCGTATTTACAGTTTGAACCTAAAAATCTCGCAAATTTCAACCAAAATCTCGCAATTTAAAATCTCGCAAATCAAAATCTCGCAACTTCAAATTTCACAGCAACGAATCACACACGACTTTAAGAATGTTTTTTTTTTTTTTTTTGAGAATATACCTACCCAAGATCACTTTGGATAATTTTCCTTCCAACTAATAACTGTACCTGTCAATAAAAAAAATGTGTACATCCTTTATTACTGTTAATAACCTCTATAGTCATTTACGCGTTCTTAATGGAACTAAAAGTATTTTCTTGTTCAAGGCCAAATACGAGTAATGCGATTTGCACATGACACTTTACAACTGGATGTACCATCTCTATGTTCTCTCTCCTTCTTGTTCTTTTGAAAGCAATACCTAATATTGAAAATCAAAAGTTCAAATTAATAAATAACAGTGTGGTCTTAAAGTACCCAGACACTGGATTATATATTTTGCAGTAGGTAGGATATCTCGCAAAATTGAATTGCATTGCAACAAATACATTTTTTAATCAAAATCTCGCAAATTTAAATCTCGCGCGAGATTTTAATTTGCGAGATTTTGATTAAAAAAATGTATTTGTTGCAAGTCAATTCAATTGTGCGAGATTTTGATATGCGAGATTTTAGTTTGCGGGATTTCGTTATTGCGAGATTATGAAAAGCGGGATTTTGTAATTGCGGGATTATGAAAAGCGAGATTTTGTAATTGCGAGATTTCGTCATGCGAGATTTCGAATGCGAGATTTTGATTTGCGAGATTTCGTAGCCAACCCCCAAAAAAGTGGGTGGCACAATTCTGTCTGTCTGTTTGTATATGGATCTACAGGCTAGGCCAATGATGCGATTTTCTTCAAATTTTGAACTTAAGGTTTTTTTGTTACTCTCCAGGGGAAATCGAATTTTTTTTAGCTCCAAAAATATTTGTACTTTCCATATAACGGTTTTTTTATTTTCGATTTTCTCATTAACGGCTTAATGCATTTTATTTAAAAAATTTTATGAAAAAGTTTCTTTAAAATGTCAATAATATTGCATATCAAAATTTATTTCGAAAAGATTAAATTTTGGATTTTAAAAAATATTAAACTTTTTTTTGAATATTCAATATTTTGAAAACGTGTTGATGAATTTTTTTGAAACTATGTTCTTAGATGTATTCCAAATTTTTTACAAAATGTTACTAAAATTTTATTGATAAAAAATTCTTTTTTCTTGCATATATTCCAATTTTTCAAGTAATAAAATGACCTACATACTTGGTTTCAGTGTGTTCCCAGATTGGTGGTTTTTCCAACCAAAATGGTTGGAAAAATCCCTTTGGTGGGAAAATATTCATAGTGGGATTAATGGTGGGAAAATATTTCAATGGTCTCTTTTTTGGGGGAGAAATTGTTATAACTATAACCGCAATTTACTATGACTATACTATACTTAAATGTTAAATATAACGATTTGGGACAAAAATCATTCCTGACCTTGAAAAACAGAAACTGTAAAAAAGTTTTTGTTCTTGAATATCACACGAATGAGGTACCAAAAATCTCTGACGTTGAAAAAATCAGAAAATAACTAAAAATTCATTAAAATCTATGGCTGGCTAATTTATTGAAACTAGCTGACCTTTTATGACGATTAAGTGACCTTTCAAATAGCATACTTTCTTTTTAAATGACAAAAATGAGGTGCCAACATTTTTTCTTGTGACAAAAATCGTGCGTGACCTTGTGAAACATTAATTCTTGATTACAAGTTTTCTAGGGCTGACCTATTTCTAGGACAAGTTGAGTTCTTTGACGTATTACGGACCAATTAGATGACACACCTTTCTGCAAATATGAAATGCCATGAGTGCAGAGCCAACTTTCTTCTTTTTTTTATAGCAGAAAAAGGTATGGTGGTGTTTTTTGTCCTTCCAGTACAAAAATGGTTGGATTTTTTTGGGAATTTGGTGGGTTTCTATAAATCTCTTCTGGCATCACTGCTGGTTTTGAGCGCTAGTTGTTTACACAATTAAAAGAATGGTTTAAATGCTTTTTTCATATTTTTATATTGTTCATATATATTTTTATATTTGTTCATATCTTTTTCTTGCATATTTTAAAAGTTCTTAAGTTCCAAGCAACTTTAACATTAACAGAGCAAGTACGTGCGATCCAGTCATGCATTTTATTTTTTACCCAAAGGTAGCCTTTACAAAAAGTAATTTATTGAATTTTTGTTAAGAAAAGTTGTAGAGTCGTTTTTGAGAAAAATAAGATTTTGTAACTAAGCTAAAAAAATTGTATGGCAAGTGACTTTTTGTTGGTTCTGGAGTAAGGCCCAAAACCACTATGTACCAAGTTTGAAGTCAATCCATCCAGTCGTTTAGGCTGTAGCCGAACAGACCAACAAAGACAAAAAAGAGCAAACACTTGAGTTTATAAAATACTCGTGGAAGTTCCTAATTTTGGATGTACAAATATATAATAAACAAATCAAAGGGCACGGTAGTGCCCAGCCAAGTTCGCGGCACTACACCCTTTTTACAGGAACAAACTCAGACGATATTCAACCTCCCTCTAACTTCACTACCAATAAAGTCAGAAACTTCAAATTCACAGTATTTGCTAAACTGAGCAAACACAGATGGCTTACCAAATTTCAACTCTTTAGCATTAGTAATTCCCGAGATATAGGACTTCAAAAATCGCAAAAACCGTAACTGACTGACTGATTCACTGACTCACTGACTCACTGACAGATCATCAAAATTATGGAGCACTTCCCGACATCGTAGAAACTTGAAATTTCGCACAACGGTAGGCCTTGTGATGCATGCAAAGAAAAAATCGAAAATCTGCAATTTTCTATTCAGGGGGCGTGGCATCCACCCACTTTCTTAAAAATTCTTATAAATTATATGGAGCACTTCCGATTGTTGTAGAACGATGAAAATTGGTAGATCGGTAGGGCTTGAAATATTTTAAAAGAAAAAAATCGAAAAATTGGAACTTTCAGTTCAGGGAGCGTGGCATCCACCTACTTTCTCAAAAGTTCTTGTAAAATATATGAAGCCCTTCTGATTGTTGTAGAATTATGAAACTTTGTAGAGCGGTAGGGCTTCATTATCACCTGGCAAAATAAATCTTTGCAAAAAGGAGTGAAATCACAACAAAAACATAAATGTTAAAAAAAGAGCCAAGTTCTTATATATACAAGAAACCTGTGCGTAAAAAGTCTGCCAAAAAAAGTAATGAGATCTAAAATACATGCCAAGTTTTAAGTTCATGAAGTTCAATATCAAATATCTTAAGTAGAGTAATATCGAAAACACTCCAAACTATGACAGAAATTTGGTATTTAATGATTACTGATTAAAATTTGGTGGATTTACTTGGCAAGTTTTCCCTTCATTACATTATGTACTTAATCACAAACTTAAATGTATGAGAACTTGACCAGTGAACCCACCAAATTTTAATCAGTAATCATTAAATACCAAATTTCTGTCATAGTTTGGAGTGTTTTCGATATTACTCTACTTATGATATTTGATATTGAACTTCATGAACTTAAAACTTGGCATGTATTTCAGATCTCATTACTTTTTTTGGCAGACTTTTTACGAACAGGTTTCTTGTACATATAAGAGGTTGGCTCTTTTTTTAACATTTATGTTTTTGTTGTGATCGTTTTTTACGTGGTTTCTTTATTTTAAATAAAATAAGCTTCACTTTTCCTTATAAAACTATAAGAAATGAGTTTGCAAAAGTGGTGGTTTATTAAAAAATCATAAAAATATAATGTTGTTAAGAACTAAGTTAAAAATCCATTTTCATATTTTCCCCCATCTCCCATATATAACGAAAGATAAGAATTTTGAATTATTGCAATACATTTTCCTTTAAATTTCAGTTCCGCATCAAGCAATCGTCTCAAATGGATCAATGAAACAGATCTGCCGAAGAATCTTCACACAATTGACTTTCGGGCTAATCCATTGCATGGAATACGTCGTGGTGCTTTTACCTATATGCCACGCCTGCGTAAACTGTAGGTATACAAAAATATCAATATTGTAATTATTTTTTGAAAAAAAAACATTTTTATTCACAAATTTCTATAAAATGACTACTGGGAGAACAATAAGAAATTTCGAGCAGTTGCTCAAAATTATTTCCATTCAAGGATATTATCGGATGTTAGGGCCTTACAAAATTTCCCCGATTTGGATGGTTGTTATACCCTGGAGGTATTAAAACTCGATCGAGCTGGTTTGACTGCGATTCCGGAGAATTTGTGTAAGCAAATTCCAAGGCTTAAGAGTTTGTATGTTCTTGATATTGATTTTTTTTTTTGAACTTATGTGAATTCCGCCTTAGGGAACTCAAAACCAATACGTTAGAGAGAATTCCTCTGTTGGGGAATTGCAGAGAACTAAGACTGTTGTAAGTATAGAAGAATCACTTTGTTTAACAAAATCTGGAATATATTTCTTCATTCTAGGGACTTATCGAGCAATCGGATTGAGTCACTAACTGGTAGGCCTTTTCAAGGCCTTAAGCAGCTGCATGATTTGTTGCTGTCATACAACAAAATCCAAGCGATACCAGAAGATGCTTTTTTAGGAGTTCCAAAGCTTCAGCTATTGTAAGTTCTCATTGAGATTCTTGAATGGAAGATTTTTCTCAACATCTATCTTTTAGGGATTTGGAAGGCAACGAAATAACTTCGATTCATGAAAACGCCTTTTCACAGTTCGTCGAATTGGAAGACCTCAATCTAGGAAATAATATGTTTCCCACTCTTCCACCTAATGGTCTTCATCGCTTGCTACATCTGAAAACCTTTAACAACCCGAAGCTGAAGGAGTTCCCAAATCCAGAAACATTTCCACGCATTCAAACGCTGGTGCTATCATATGCCTATCACTGTTGCCCGTTTTTGCCATTGGTTGCGATGTCTGCGACGCGGAAGCCACCCTTGGTACAAGAAGCTGTACTTTTTCCCTCAGACTCTGAGTTTGATATGAGTTTGTGGAATAGCAGCATGACTGATATTTGGCCACAGTTGCGTAAGTAATAAAAAAATCACCCGCAGAAAACCTTAAATACATATTTTCAAACCTTAGATAATCTCAGTAAAAAGTTCGGAACGCAAATGACTGACTTGTGGAACAATTTCGGGCAAGACTTCAACTATCCCGGTAATCTTCCCGCTTACGTTGAGGAATATTTTGAAGAAGACCAAAACAATATGGGACCAATTCGGCCATTCGGTTCGGACATCACTCCGGGATCCGTACAATGTTTGCCGATGCCTGGACCGTTTCTGCCGTGTGCTGATCTCTTCGACTGGTGGACGTTGAGATGTGGAGTTTGGATTGTGTTTCTGTTGGCTCTTCTTGGCAATGGAACTGTTGTCTTTGTTTTAATATTTTCCCGTTCCAAAATGGATGTACCGAGATTTTTGGTCTGCAATCTGGCTGCTTCGGACTTTTTCATGGGCATCTATCTCGGAATATTGGCTATCGTTGATGCCTCAACTTTAGGAGAGTTTCGAATGTTTGCAATCCCATGGCAGATGAGTGTTGTGTGTCAAGTTGCAGGATTTCTAGCTGTTTTGTCATCGGAACTGTCAGTTTATACACTGGCAGTGATAACCTTGGAACGGAACTACGCTATAACACATGCAATCCACTTGAATAAGAGGCTCTCTTTGAAACAGGCCACCTACATCATGATCTTCGGCTGGATTTTCTCCCTCGTCATGGCCATACTCCCATTGATAGGAGTCTCAGATTATAGAAAATTCGCTGTATGTCTGCCATTCGAAACGACAACTGGCATAGCTAGCCTGAGTTATGTTATCGGTCTTATGTTTATCAATGGTTGTGCATTTCTAACTCTAATGGGATGCTATCTTAAGATGTACTGGGCTATTCGGGGCTCTCAAGCGTGGAATACTAACGACTCAAGAATAGCCAAACGAATGGCATTACTCGTCTTCACTGATTTTCTTTGTTGGTCTCCGATTGCTTTTTTCTCCATCACTGCCATTTTTGGCCTTCAGCTGATTTCCCTGGAACAGGCCAAGATTTTCACTGTATTTATTTTACCGCTGAATTCATGCTGTAATCCATTCCTCTATGCTATTATGACGAAACAATTTAAAAAAGACTGCGTAATGCTGTGCAAGGCATTCGAAGAGACTCGGGTCTCACGGACGGTTGGTCGGTCGGATCGAACTCCAAAGGAGCTTCCTCCACTCTTGTCGACGGCACATCATCCACCCGGATGTCGTTGTTTGCGTATGCTGCCCAACGAAATGCCAACTTGGCATAAGATGCCTGTCAAGGCCGAAGGCTCGAGTTTATGGTCGAGGGCGTGGCAGAGGCTGCTTTGCACCAAAACGAAGAAACGAAGATCAGAGAGTAGACGTAGAGCAGCAAATACTGATCCATATACCTATCAGTTTTCTGAAATTAAAAACAAGAAGCAAACCAGAGCGAGTTCCATTTCGAGTGAAAACTTTTGTTCGTCTAGATCAAGTAGTTGGCGGAATGGTCCGCCGTCTGCGCATACATGTGCCATTCCATTGAAAATGATGGAACCAAGTGGACGCCGCCGACACTCGGCATGGTTGATAACGAGAAAGACGTCGCAGGACTCGAATTTGTCCAGTTCGAGAAATGATTCATCAGCCTCTGCCACAACAGCAAGTACATCCACCTTTAGGTTGTCAAGATCGAGTGCGGGCAGTACCACTCCATTACCTCCAATTACTGGTAAATTACCTTCTCTTTCCATTTCAAATAGGTAGTTTTTTGATGAATTTTGTTTTGTTATTTGTTTGTTTAGCTCACAACAGTAAAAGTGCATCAACGACATCAAAGCCACGGCTTGTTCGTCAGGAAGCAGTTCAAGAAGAAGACGATTCTTCACCACCACGTCTAGGCGTCCGATTTCTTCCGACAATACCCTCAGCAGCCGATAGTAGTGTTGCTCTCGAAGAAGATTCCATCCAATCGAATTCTGGAAGTGTTACGAATTTTTACACCGTTCTCGAACAACAGACCGGTACAACCAAAGCCATGATCTCTAGTCCCAAATATCCGGCCAATGAAAGGCCACCATGAATGTTATAAGAAATGAAACCAAGCCATTCATATGTGTAGTACAGTTCAAGACCGTGATATATTAGTTATTATTTGTAAAAAAAACACACACACCCAAAAACTCACATATGTAAAACATCCCATGTAAATGCTAAATTTATAATATTAATGTTTAAATGTATACACAAAAATTAATAATAGTAAAAGTAGTAATATTATATATATTTATAAAATGAAGATGAAACAAGAAATTTTGAAGAAATACAAAGTATATAATTATAATAATTAGATTAAGTTTAAATGAGCCGCCATGTTTTTTTCTTTCTCTTTGCATTCAGCTCCTAGTTTTTGGTTCAACTTGTCTCCACCAGGGGAAGTTGATCGTAGTCAAGATCTTGTGTTACTATTTCAGGAGTTTCAATAAGCCGAACTTGGGGTATTTTTTCTTCTCTGTACCTTTTGACAAACCATCTGAAGACCAAAATCATAGCTATTAGACTTATACTGAAGACAAGCACAATAATAGTTGTGATTGTCCGATGGCTCATAACGTGTCTGAAAGAAATTATACCAGTTAACAATTTTAATGAATGATAAGTATTTTATCTTTGTTTTTTTTTAATAGGGTAAATGGTGTAGTGTAACCTTACGCGGTATACATTTTTTTCTTAAAGTTGTCCAAAGCAATCATTGAGTTTTTTCCAAAGGCAGAAAAACGGTTAAGTTGCAATTCAGCTTATTATCAAATAAATCAATTATATTAAAGGCTCTTCATCATCATCGTGTCCTGTAACCCCGGCTGGGCGTCAAATTAAAGACTCTAAGGCCACATCAAAATAAAGGACTTAAATTATGACTTAGTTATGATCGAGTATTTGTTTAATAAAAGGTACTAATTACTTCTTGCCTCGCTACAAAATATTCTAAGCCCACAGAAAGTAATTTTAATCCCAATTTTTACTCTATATTGGTAGCTACTTATATGTACGTGCATTTTAGTTCACTTCAAAGAGCGCTCAATTTAGTTTTTACTACATTAGTTCGTTCTTATTCATTTAGGGCCCTGTTACCGTTCGCGAATCGAACCAAGAAGCTGGAGAATGAATCAATTTGGTATTACAATAGGTGAACATTCGTCAGGTAGCGCGCCCTTAACATCAAAATTAAGCGAATGGAAAACGTTAGTGACTGGGTGGCGAACAATAAATAAAAACATGAATTTCTTAGGATAAAACATTATTTTATGATAAAATTGAGTTTATTAAATATTTACAGTCAAAAATAATTAACAAAAAAGACATTCATAACACAAAGCCATTAAATAATTAAGTTTTAAAACTAAAACGCATGGCAAAATCAACACCAAATTGTACAGATTTAAAAAGATTTTGTAGTGCAGTTAAGGCTCTCGTAATGTCCATTTAAATAATTTAATTAAGAACAAAAACGAAAAAAAACTGAAATTTCGCACTTTTAGATTTAATTTTTGGTTTAATTTTATTTTTATTTGACATTTTGAGCAACAAAAAAATGATTGTAATGAATTTTTTTCCGTGACAGCGATGAAATTTTAGAGAATAAATTCATTCGCAAACCCTATTATGAACGTACACAACATTCCAAAAAACATAACAATAAATTATAGTTTAAAAAACTAAAAATAAGCTTTTAGAGTTAATCAAACTAAGAAGTAAAAAATAATTCTTAGTATAAGAATAAAATAACTGACGAGAAAATTAATGTTACTGTTCTAAAAGCGTGGGGTTATTTTTTTCATTTTCATTTCGGTGGGACCATATTTCATTGGGGCATAGTTTCTTAAAGAAAAATTCCTCATAATTGAACGAAAGCCTCGGCACCTTAACGTCAAGTTTTTTTCTGCATTTCATTCGACATTCTCAATTTCAGACTATTTCATTTTGAACCATGGAAACATACACAATCGAGCAACGTGTTAAAGTTATTCAGACTTCGTGAGGCACATTTTCACCTCAGTGGATTCGTCAATAAGCAGAATTGCCGCATTTGGGCGAATGGTAATCCAAGAGTGATTGTCGAAAAACTAATGCAATGCAAAGAGTGACTGTTTGGTGCGGTTTATGGACTGGCGGCATCATCGGGCCGTATTTTTTCCAAAATGAGGCCGGTCAGGCAGTTACTGTGAATGGTGTTCGCTATCGTGAGATGATAACAAACTTTTTATGGCCCGAATTGGAAGATATGGATGTTGACGATATGTGGTTTCAACAGGACGGTGCCACTTACCACACAGCTAACGAAACAATGGCTCTTTTGCGCGACAAATTCAATGGCCGTGTTATCTCACGTTGTGGCGCTGTCAATTGGCCGCCAAGATCATGTGATTTGACACCGTTGACCTTCATTCTTTGGGGTTATTTGAAAGAAAGGGTATACGTCGATAAGCCAGCAACAATTCAAGAGCTAAAGGATGAGATAATTTGGCACATTAACGGCATACAACCTCAATTATGCCTCAGCGTCATCGAAAATTTGGACCATCGGATTGAGGTGTGCTCAGGGCTACCTTTCTAGATTTTCAGAAAGAGCCAATAAAAAGAGCATTTAAACAAAAAAAGAGCCACCACTGCAAACGTCCCCCAAATAAAAAAATGCCAAAAACACAAAAACTTAAAAAAAAAAACAGTTGTAAAAAAAATTACATTGATGTCCAATCTTGTAGCTCTTTGTTAACAGTTAAATTCAAAGCTGAAATATTCGATTGACATGTTTCTAATTTAAGGAAGTTTGTGCATTTATTATTCATTAAAAACACACACGCTACTATGCGGGAGAGTGAAAATGTGTGCTGGAAACCTGTATAAGTTGGGACAGAGTTACTCGTCCAAATGATTTTTAATATGAACATATTTCCAATTTTGAACCGAAATTCCTCCATAATAGTGATTACAACATAAATTCTCTAAGCCTTTTCTTTTGCTTTTAATTCAAAAAGTTTAAGTCAATTTATATTTTTTCTGGAGAGCTTATTAAATGGCAGAATTCATAACCTAGATCGAAACATGATATGTCTTCATCAGAATAAATAATGACTGGATCTAAAAATCTTAGTACCTACAAGCAATCTTATATATTTGAAATCAATTCTTAACGTGATTTTATCGCAGTATATATACTATATGATGTATAGTAAAACAGTTTCTTATAGCAACAAAATATGTATAAATATCTTCCAAATTTTTAATGAGCAATTCGTTTTCGTAGTTAATATTTTGAATTTGTTTGTGTTTCAAGAATAGACATCGATTTTTTAATGAAACAAATTTATTTTTTAATGAAAGTGAACGCGTTCAGATTTCAAAGAATTATTTACTCAGATGAAGAATTTCCAAGAATTTTTTTATTAGAGGGAAATTCGAAAATTTTGAAAAAGGAAATTTAAGTAGATAGATATATTAAGGCCTAACTACATTCAATTCTCTTTTGTACAAAAGTTAAAAAGTGTTTTGTCTTTTTCCAATAAACTGTTCAATCCTACCTTTTATCTCAAGTTTTACAAAAGTAAAAGTAAGAGCGTTCCTTACTTTTGCTTTTGTAGAAAAGTGAAACACAACTACATCTAAACAAATAGTAAACAAAACTAATTCATAGATGTCACTCACATCGATAATAGTTGCTGAAGTAAGGTAGAACTATAGTGGTCAGAAGGCCACTGAAGCTAAAGTCAAAAACCAACGAAAAGTTGCTTTCCGTAGTGTCAAAAGGGGAACACACACATGATTTACTTATCATCTATCTCTTTTTGACATTCCTATTTCACCAAATGTCATTTTGACTTACATAAGTGAGGTGCGCTCGGGAGCAAACCTCACTTCCGTAAGCAAAGTTGAACGAAACTTGACGAAACGCTCCCCTCCGCAATTATAGTCGTGTCATATGCTTTCCTTGTATTTGCTTGCTTTCTTCCGACCACTTAAGTGCCCCTCCGAGCATTATAGTTCTAGGTCTAGCCTTTTCGGTGTTTGAATGCATTCAGCTCAACTCAAATCTTTTTCGCAGGAAGGTGTCACTAGAATATATTTGTATTTTTCACTTTTGCACTTTTGTACAACAATGAAATGAATGTAGTTAGGCCTTTATTCTGAAAAAGAGTGAAAAGAGCCATTAAAATGTCAAAAAGAGCCAATTTTGGATGATTTTAGAAAAGTGGAGCCAAGAAGCCATACATGAAAATAAGAGCCAAATTGGCTCTTTAGAGCCATGAAGGTAGCCCTGGGTGTACTGCCCAGCTCGCGGCGGCCATTTTTCCAATATTTTGTTCCATACATAATTGAACCATACCAATATTATCATAATAAAAAGAAATGATAATAATTTCCTAAATAATTTGTTTTATTAAAAATCAACATCGGCCCTCTACAATTCTCTACAATTTGCCGGTGACGTGAAATAACGCCAAACGAAATATAGCCAAATTTTGAATTTGGCTTTATTTCCATCTCAAAAACGAAATAACGCCAATTTGGTGTTATTTCTTATGGTCGGTGGAAATAACTCAAAAAAAATAATGGAAATAAAACCAAATCTATCTCAACCAGTTTTTCGGCTTTATTGCAATGCGAAAATAGAATTAAGGCCAAATATTTCTTGAGAATAGTTATTTCAAAGTTTCATTAAATACAGGTTCTTTAAATTCCCAACCTCGCACCCACTCCAAATCCTATAGCGAGCCCAAGCAGGTGGGTTGCATACATACCTCACTGTTTACAAACCAAATAAAGGAGAGGATATATTAGTTTTGTGAAACTTAAAAATTCGCCAATAAACAGTGAGATATGCATGGGGGGGCAGCATGCAACCCCCCTGCTTGGGCTGACTATTGAATTTGGGGTGAGTGCGAGGTTTGGTTTGCATTTAAATAATCTGGAAACTTTGAATTTATCCTACTATTAAAATTCTTTTCATTACCCTTCTTATGTCAGGAAAAAAATTTCAGTTTCGGCAGAATTATTTGAAAATATAAAATAAGTTGAAAAAGAAGTAAAGCCATATTGGTCTTATTTCGTTTTTGAAAACTTAATAAGACCAAATTTTTTAATTTCGGCTTTATTTCGTTTGGCGTTATTTCACGTCACCCAAGTTGCCTACAAATTGGATATAAAACGGGAGAATGCGTTTGCGTAGTTTTTTCTACAATCCATATACATATAACAATCTGAGAACAACATAAAAGTATTACGGAGTTGTAGTAAAATTGATCTTGAATTGATCATGCAAATTAAACAAATAACCTTAGGATCAACTATATTCAAAGTCGGTTCTACTCCGAAATCATTATTTTCTTCAGTGTATTTTTCAAAAAAAAGAATAAAAAAATATTCGATTTCTTTCTTTTTTTTGAAATCTTGAGAATGTGATTGAATAAAAAAATCGATTAAAGCTCAGCCGGGAGGGGAAATTTTTGTATACAAATTGACTAAAAATGGAAAAATAATTAAAAAGCAACACTTATGTATAGATAATGTCATACTATAGTTTTAACCATCAGGCCGAACAAAATATCAAAAAACCAACCTGTAGCATCAAACAGGAAATTGGTAACAAAATATTAGAAAAAACCAATGAAAGCTGGAATCTGCTTGAAACATGCGCCACAACTAGAAAGTTATGGCCAAATTTCAATAAGCAGAGAACAGACAAAATTATGCAAATGAACAAGAAACATCTCCGTTCCCTTGTCAGCATAATCACCGGACGCAACCTACTGAGATACCATAAAAAGAAAATGAGGCTCAGTACAGCGATGAAGAAGCACATGAGGATACCTTACACTTCCTTTGCCACTGCCCAGCACTCTGTCATTTAAGAAAGCGACATCTAGGAAATCATTTCTATGACGACCTAGAGGAACTTTCTGGAACTTCGGCTAATAGCCTTCTGAATTTCATCAACGCCTCTAAATGGCTTGATTGCTAAAAGAACACATAGGTTTTTACATTAAGTGGAATACGATTTCTAGGGTATCACAACTGATCTACATAGATCTAAGTGTGACGGTAACGAGATCAACTGTCAGCCCTTCTACCTAACCTAACCTAACCATAGTTTTAACCATTCAAATTCAGTATTTAACTTCCTTTTAAAATATTACATCGGAATTAAAAAGAAGCTTGTTAAAATGATATGTGTCGAATGCTTAGATTGTACCAAGAAGGTTCATTTTTCCATTTGATTGGCCACAACTTCTCCCCCCCCCCCACCCTCCTTCTCAAAAACACCTTTCCATGCAAAGTATTTTTATAGACTACTATTTTGATTCTCATGGATCATGATAATGAGTTTTATGAGAGGAGGTTTTTTTACGGACTTTGTGTACCTACATACCTATTATTTTACCTTCAGGTACCAATTTATTTGTTGTGCTAGGAGTTGATGGCTCTTGATAAATCGAACTTTCAAAAACATTCATAGAAACTTGCTACATGGAATTATTATCTGAAAAGGAATTTTAGCTTGGGGCCCCATTATTGTATAGAACTAATAGAAATCTTTATCTTAAATAAGCCTCAAGTACAAAAACACAAAAAAATTTATTCAAATCAAAGACTATAATTTTTTTGCCCCCCTAAGCCTTAACCCAATTTTAAATATTAGTTCTGAATTTACGACCACGTTTTCGGCCACAAATTTTATCCATTAGACAGATAACTACATATCTACATGAAACTTTTCCCTAAACAAATCAGTCTGGACTTCAATCAGGCAGATAATAATATTTGATAAAAGCATTTTCAAAACAAACAAAATTGACAGAGGGTTGCTATCATTTTTGAAACCGCACAACATATGTAACATCATTGCTTGTGGTCTACAAAAAATTTCATTGGCCTCCAATCAAGATCAGTTGATTTTTCACCACAATTAGGTATTATTATAGCCGCACATGTAATTATCTGCGGTCCTTAACCCGCAAAGTTCGTTGATAAACTTTTCTGCCTCTTACGTTGAATATGGTATTGACCCTGCTTCATATCATTAATACGCTTATCATTATTGAATTTTAAACTCAGTATTAACAATTAATTAGTTAATAAATATTTTTTCTTTTACTTACTTTCTGGGCACTTGTAACGATCTATCATTAATTAACAAGGCCAAGCATGTCTTTTGGGTCTTATCGAAGGTCAATTCAGATGCACAGCCACATTTATTAGGACCTACACAAGTTCCATTTCCGCAACTCTCCCAACATACCGGTTGACATTTCATCATGGGTGTATCGTTTGCTGATATTGATTCCCAGGTGAAGCCTTCGTCACACTGGCAAATATTTGGCAAGACACATGTGCCATTCTCGCAAGGCCGTTCACAGATGGGCCGACATTCGTTGACACTTCCTTCGAGAAACTCGTAGCCTTCTAAACAGCTGCAAGTATTTGGCTGAGTGCATTCGGAATTAACGCAGACATCCGAACAAATTGGATCACAGATATTCGGTGTGGAGGCATTTAGGGCCCGGTATCCATCGTTGCAGATGCATCGATCAGGAGCAACACATTTTGCATTCTCGCAGCTTGGTCGACACTTCGGGATACATAGATTTGAGATTTTGGTATCTTCGTAGCCTGGCCAGCACTCACACACATTTGAGTCTACACAGGTCCCATTTATGCAGCCCGGTTGACACACTGGATCACAAATATTCGTCGAGTTCAAACGATGCTGGTAGCCTTCAAAACATCGGCAGTTCGATGCTGCATCACAAACACCGTTCACACACTTGAGGTTACAAATAGGCTCACACTTTCCAGTGAGGTATCGCATCCGATATCCAGGTTGGCATTTGCAGAGGTTATGGGCAATGCATTCACCGGAACCGCAATCAAAGTCACAAAGTGGATCACAGCGGTGGCTTTCTGTTTCACTGGGCTTATAGCCTCTAAAACAGCGACATGTGTCTGGGGCTGTACAAATACCTTTGTGGCAGGGCTTACTGCACTCGGGAAAGCAATGGTGTGGCAGGAGCTGTTGGTAGCCCTTGTTACATGTGCAAACCCCAGGGCTAGAACAAAATCCATTCGAACATCCGTTTGGGCAAATGGGCTCACACACAGTCGAACTTCCATTCCTAAAGACATATCCCTTGTTGCAAGTGCAGGTATTAGGTGCTATACATGTTCCATTTTCACATTCATTCCGACATTGAGGGGTGCATTTGTGCAGGTCTGTCTTAATATAGCCATTATGGCACTCACATTGTCCAGGCTCTTGACAAAATCCATTCTCACAGCCCTTGGGACAAGTTGGTTCACACATTGATTGGCTGCCATTTCTGAAACCAAACCCATCGAAACATGTGCACTGATTTGGAGCCGTGCAAAAAGCATTCACACAAGTTTCCTTACAAATTGGAGCACAACTCTGTGAAGCGCTATGAGCTAGATTGGTGTAACCCAAATTACAGACGCAAACCTCTGGAGCTTGACAGACCCCATTCAAACAACCACTCGAACATGTTGGATCACACTGTGAGGCACTTTCGATGCGAAGCGTATATCCCGGCGAACAAGTACACTCATCCGGACCAGTACACACCCCATTGCGACAGGGTTCATCACAAATTGGCTCACATACAGATGCGTTGGTGTTACGTACCCAACCCAAGTTGCAAGCACACATGTTTGGCGCAACACAATTGCTGTTCGGGCCGCAATCATTCATACAAACGGACTCACACACCGAAGTACTGCCTCCCCGGAAACTGTATCCAGTATTACATGTGCAAACATCCGGAGCCGTGCACTCACCATTTACACAAGATTCTGTACACTCGGGAACACAACGACTGTGGTTCCGGCCATTTGTGTACCCCTTGTCACAAAGGCACACTCCTGGATGCAAACATTTTCCAGCCCCACAATCATCACACTGTGGCACACATTCTCTGTAGAATAATTATTGTTTTAGTTGGAGATATAAACTAACTAATACTAAGACCTACTCTGTTCCATTAGCTTTCGCATAACCTGCACAGCAGACTTGTTCCATTTCCTGAAAAGTCTACAAGAAAATTTCCGGTAGATCCATGAATTTTCGATTTAATGAATTTAAGCGGACTTACTTCTCTAACGGCTTTCACTTTCAATGGATTCCTCACCGGACTGAGACTATATTTTCTCACAGTTACCAAACTATACCGGTATCTCATTTGTCTATAAATAGAAGTAAATACGAACAGTTTTAGTATTATTTCTCTAGAAAAGTTATCACAAACTTACGGAACCATTTCTGTACAGCAATAGCAGAGACAAATTTGACCCAACACGATCAAAATTACTCCAAGTCCCAGTGATGTCATTGTGGTTCTTAAATTTAACTGCGAACCGGCCGTAAGGTAAGCTGAATTAACACTGAACCAGTGCAATTAAGACTTGAGCAGTAAATGTTCCCATCTAAATCAGAAGAAGCTGTATGGTATCAATGAACTCTACTTCATCGTTTGTTTATTTTCTTTTAATTATCAGTCTTTTTTTCAAGAAATGGTAATGTACCCGTGCTAAGAAAAGTCTCTATTTGCTGTGGAACAAGCGATAAGGGTTTGTTCTTAAAAAACAAAAATAGACACGGTGAGTAAGGAGTCAACAATCAGAACAGTTGATAACGATTCGATCGATTATTGACCGCAAAAACTTAAGATTTTCCAAGGGCTCTTGTAGACATGAAGAATAACATTAAACTAATAAATCGTATCCACAAACTTACTTTTTGAGAGGAGGGGGTTGGGAACAAGTCGTAGTCTACGACAGAAAGAAGACAGGTGTTCGTCAAAAATTCAAACTGAAAACAAAAGTGGCCACCTTGCCTCTTCCTGCAGGCGCTTATGCAAGGAATTCGTTGGTTTAAAGGCAAGATACATCAATGGAACCACTCTTAATAAGCTTTTGAGTATTAAGAACAAAATATCAATCTCCTAAGCAATCAATGTTATATATTCGTCTTCTCAGAAACGCAGTTAAATCTCATACACACCTTTATTTTTCAGTGGTGAAACATTTATGAAGATAGCTTTCTCTTTGTATAAAATTTTAAAAAAATCTAAAAATTATTTATATTTTTGAAAATAAGTTCAAAAACTCTCTAGTACACAACCATTTATTTTAAAAAAAATATTTATTAGTAAATCACATTTAATAAAATTTGTTAAAGCTACGTTTTGAACAGACTCTGAAAGACTAGTTTTATTATGCACCAATTAGTATGAAGATTTAGAAAATTATTCCCTTCCTCAAGGCGTCCTCCTCTTATACGCTTGATTCAACAGACTCAGCTTGGCTTGTTGAATAACGATATTTTCCAAAACGTTGTTCTGAAATTTAAAGAAATATTTGGAGCATTTCAACTTGAAATTCAAATGTAATAGAAAACCTACCCTTTTTCCCGACATTGTAAGTATTCTGCCTCATAATAACGAGTGTCAGAATGATCAAGAGTATGACCAACAAAGGAATTGCATATAAAGCTGACAAATACACTGATGACTCTAAGCGCTTTGCCAAATTTTTAAAATCGCACTGGAAAGGGTTTTGGGGATTTTGCTCGGCGCCTTCATAACATCGACATTGATTTGGGGCGATGCAATCTCCATTAATGCATCCGGGTTCTGTTGATTCTCCTGGTTGCATGCAAAGTGGCTTACATAAGTTCGGAAGCTCAGAAGTTAAATCTAAATAGTATCCGTCTAAACATGCACATTCGTTAGGTGCAATGCAAGTTCCATTGGGACAATTATTTTGACACATTGGGTAACAGTCTCCGAACAGCCCGGTGAACCCAGGCTCACATAAATTAGTTGGGATACAGAAACTGTGTTGCAGTTCAAAATTCTCTGGACATGAACAGGTGGCGTCTGGCATACACGTGCCATTTTTGCAGTTCTCAGGTGTGCATAAAACATCATTTTTAAACTCCAACATTTTCGGGATTCTATGACTTAAAGCACACTCATTATCAAGGGAGCTTTTTTTGAAATTCTTCCAACAACTACAGATGTTTGGTTGAATACAATCGGCGTTAACACAAGGCGGCTCACATAGTGGTTGGCACTTAGTTTGATTCAAGTAATATCCTTTGCTACATTTATACTTTTTGGATTTCTGAAAGACTTTTATACATGATCCATTGTGGATGTCTCTTACGTATCCATCGTCACAATCACAGACATTGGGTTGAGAACAAATGCCGTGGAAACACTTATTTTCACACACCGGTTTGCAGGATTTGCTAGCCAAATCGAAGCTGTACCCTTTATTGCACATACAGAGATCTGGATGGAAGCAAAATCCATTAGGGCAACCTCCTTCACAAACTGGCTCACAGGACCTGGTCGTGAGGTTCATAGAGTATCCTTTATGACATAAGCAGACTCCAGGAAAAGAACAAAGCCCGTTGGAACAACCATTTTCGCAAATTGGTGCACAAGATCCCGTCATAGAATTCCTGTTGTATCCTTTATTACAAGAGCAGATTCCAGGTAGAGAACAGAACCCGTTGGGACAACCGCTCTCACAAACTGGTTCACAGGATTTTATTGTAGAATTCATGATGTATCCTTTATTACAAGAGCAGATTCCAGGTAGAGAACAGAACCCGTTGGGACAACCATTCTTACAAACTGGTTCACAGGATTTTATTGTAGAATTCATGATGTATCCTTTATTACAAGAGCAGATTCCAGGTAGAGAACAGAACCCGTTGGTACAACCATTCTCACAAACTGGTTCACAGGATGCTATTGTAGAATTCATGATGTATCCTTCATTACAAGAACAGATTCCAGGTAGAGAACAGAACCCATTGGGACAACCATTCTCACAAACTGGTTCACAGGATTCTGTTGTAGAATTCATGACGTATCCTTTATTACAAGAGCAGATTCCAGGTAGAGAACAGAACCCGTTGGGACAACCAGTCTCACAAACTGGTTCACAGGATTTTATTGTAGAATTCATGATGTATCCTTTATTACAAGAGCAGATTCCAGGTAGAGAACAGAACCCATTGGGACAACCATTCTCACAAACTGGTTCACAGGATTCTGTTGTAGAATTCATGATATATCCTTTATTACAAGAGCAGACTCCAGGTAGAAAACAGAACCCATTAGGACAACTATTCTCACAAACTGGCTCACAGGATTCTATAGTAGAGTTCATAATATATCCTTTATTACATGAGCAGATCCCAGGTAGAGAACAGAACCCGTTTGGACAACCATTCTCACAAACTGGTTCACAGTATTCTGTTGTAGAATTCATGATGTATCCTTTATTACAAGAGCAGATTCCAGGTAGAGAACAGAACCCGTTGGGACAACCATTCTCACAAACTGGTTCACAGGATTTTATTGTAGAATTCATGATGTAGCCCTTATTACACGAGCAGATTCCAGGTAGAGAACAGAACCCGCTGGGACAACCATTCTCACAAACTGGTTCACACGATTCTGTTGAAGAATTTGTGATGTATCCTTTATTACAAGAGCAGATTCCTGGTAGGGAACAGAACCCGTTGGGACAACCATTCTCACAAACTGGTTCACAGGATTCTGTTGTAGAATTCATGATATATCCTTTATTACAAGAGCAGATTCCAGGTAGAAAACAGAACCCGTTAGGACAACTATTCTCACAAACTGGCTCACAGGATTCTATAGTAGAGTTCATAATATATCCTTTATTACATGAGCAGATTCCAGGTAGAGAACAGAACCCGTTGGGACAACCATTCTCACAAACTGGTTCACAGGATTTTATTGTAGAATTCATGATGTAGCCCTTATTACACGAGCAGATTCCAGGTAGAGAACAGAACCCGTTGGGACAACCATTCTTACAAACTGGTGCACAGGATTCTGTTGTAGAATTCAGGATGTATCCTTTATGACAAGAGCAGATTCCAGGTTGAGAACAGAACCCGTTGGGACAACCATTCTCACAAACTGGTTCACAGGATTGTGTTGTAGAATTCGTTATGTATCCTTTACTACAAGAGCAGACTCCAGGTAGAGAACAGAACCCGTTGGGACAACCATTCTCACAAACTGGTTCACACGATTCTGTTGAAGAATTTGTGATGTATCCTTTATTACAAGAGCAGATTCCTGGTAGGGAACAGAACCCGTTGGGACAACCATTCTCACAAACTGGTTCACAGGATTCTGTTGTAGAATTCATGATATATCCTTTATTACAAGAGCAGATTCCAGGTAGAGAACAGAACCCGTTGGGACAACCATTTTCACAAACTGGTTCACAGGATTCTGTTGTAGAATTGATGATGTATCCTCTATTACAAGAGCAGAATCCAGGTAGAGAACAGAACCCGTTGGGACAACCATTCACACAAACTGGTTCACAGGATTCTGTTGTAGAATTCAGGATGTATCCTTTATTACAAGAGCAGATTCCAGGTAGAGAACAAAAACCGTTGGGACAACCATTCTCGCAAGCTGGTTCACAGGATTTCGTTGCAGAATTCATGATATATCCTTTATTACAAGAACAGATTCCAGGTTGAAAGCAAAAGCCGTTGGGACAACCATTCTCACAAACTGGTTCACAGGATTCTGTTGTAGAATTCATGATGTATCCTTTCCTACAAGAGCAGATTCCAGGTAGAGAACAGAACCCGTTGGGACAACCATTCTCGCAAACTGGTTCGCAAGATTTCGTTGTAGAATTCATGATATATCCTTTATGACAAGAGCAGATTCCAGGTAGAGAACAGAACCCGTTTGGACAACCATTCTCACAAATTGGTTCACAGGATTTTGTTGTAGAATTCAGGATGTATCCTTTATTACAAGAGCAAATTCCAGGTAGCGAACAAAACCCGTTGGGACAACCATTCTCGCAAGCTGGTTCACAGGATTTCGTTGCAGAATTCATGATATATCCTTTATTACAAGAACAGATTCCAGGTTGAAAGCAAAAGCCGTTGGGACAACCATTCTCACAAACTGGTTCACAGGATTCTGTTGTAGAATTCATGATGTATCCTTTCCTACAAGAGCAGATTCCAGGTAGAGAACAGAACCCGTTGGGACAACCATTCTCGCAAATTGGTTCACAGGATTTTGTTGTAGATTTCAGGATGTATCCTTTATTACAAGAGCAGATTCCAGGTAGCGAACAAAACCCGTTGGGACAACCATTCTCGCAAGCTGGTTCACAGGATTTCGTTGCAGAATTCATGATATATCCTTTATTACAAGAACAGATTCCAGGTTGAAAGCAAAAGCCGTTGGGACAACCATTCTCACAAACTGGTTCACAGGATTCTGTTGTAGAATTCATGATGTATCCTTTCCTACAAGAGCAGATTCCAGGTAGAGAACAGAACCCGTTGGGACAACCATTCTCGCAAACTGGTTCGCAAGATTTCGTTGTAGAATTCATGATATATCCTTTATGACAAGAGCAGATTCCAGGTAGAGAACAGAACCCGTTGGGACAACCATTCTCACAAATTGGTTCACAGGATTTTGTTGTAGATTTCAGGATGTATCCTTTATTACAAGAGCAGATTCCAGGTAGCGAACAAAACCCGTTGGGACAACCATTCTCGCAAGCTGGTTCACAGGATTTCGTTGTAGAATTCATGATATATCCTTTATTACAAGAACAGATTCCAGGTTGAAAGCAAAACCCGTTGAGACAACCGTTCTCACAAACTGGTTCACACGATTTTATTGTAGTGTTCATGATGTATCCTTTATTACAAGAGCAGATTTCAGGTAGGGAACAGAACCCGTTGGGACAACCATTCTCACAAACTGGTTCACAGTATTCTGTTGAAGAATTCATGATATATCCATTATTACATGAGCAGATTCCAGGTAGCGAACAGAACCCGTTGGGACAACCCTCCTCGCAAACTGGTTCACAGGATTTTGTTGTAGAATTCATGATATATCCTTTATTACAAGAGCAGATTCCAGGTAGAGAACAGAACCCGTTGGGACAACCATTCTCACAAATTGGTTCACAGAATTTTGTTGTAGAATTCAGGATGTATCCTTCATTACAAGAGCAGATTCCAGGTAGAGAACAGAACCCGTTTGGACAACCATTCTCACAAATTGGTTCACAGGATTTTGTTGTAGAATTCAGGATGTATCCTTTATTACAAGAGCAGATTCCAGGTAGGGAACAGAACCCGTTGGGACAACCATCCTCGCAAACTGGTTCACAGGATTCTGTTGTAGAATTCATGATATATCCTTTACTACAATAGCAGATTCCAGGTAGAGAACAGAACCCGTTGGGACAACCATTCTCGCAAACTGGTTCACAGGATTTTGTTGTAGAATTCATGATATATCCTTTATTACAAGAGCAGATTCCAGGTTGAAAGCAAAATCCGTTGGGACAACCATTCTCACAAACTGGTTCACAGGGTTCCGTTGTAGATTTCATAATGTATCCTTTATTGCATGTGCAGACTCCAGGTTGAGAGCAGAACCCGTTTCGACAGCCATTTTCACATACTGGTTCACAGAATTCTGTCGTTAAATTCTTCATGTATCCTTTATTGCAGGAGCAGATTCCAGGTGGATAACAGAACCCGTTGGGGCAACCATTTTCACAAATTGGTTCACAGGATCCTGTCATGGAGTTTAAGATGTAATCCTCATTGCATGAGCAGATTCCAGGTTTAGAACAGAGCCCGTTGGGACAACCATTTTTACAAACTGGTTGGCAGCTTCCTTTTTCCCCCACTTCATAGCCAAATTCACATTCACAGTTTCGTGGTGCTATACAAATTCCATTTCCGCATCCTCCTGGGCAGTCTGGAACACAGTCCCCAGCACTATTTTTCACATATCCTTCTAAGCAGCTGCATTTTCCAGGAGCCGAGCAAAATCCATTTTTGCAATCATGCCTACAAACCGGATTGCACTCTTTGGTTTTTACATCCATTTCATAGCCATCGTTGCAAGCGCATTGATACGATTTGGTACAATATCCATTTGTGCACTTCTGTTTACATTTGGGCCTACAACCCCCTTTACCATCACTTTCAGCATTCGAATAGCACGTACATACCTCAGTAGCAGAACAAAGTCCAAATTCACAATTAGTACAAGCTGGAACGCAACTACCAGAAAAAAAATCCAGTTTTAAATTGATCCAAAAATGAATCTAGAAAAATTTTAATTACCGAAATGGATTGAAATTCTTGTAGCCTTTATTACAAGTACATTTATTTGGAGCTGTGCACTTGCCATTCTCACATCCATTCATACAATAAGGCAAACAACGATTCGATCTATAACCAGGACAGCAACCCGTTTTCACCTGCTTCATTACGATCTAAGAAAGAGAACTTCAGAAGATGTATGCGTTTGTTCCAGAAGGCATTTTTCTTACCGCTGTCACTATTTTACCTTTGGCATTATTTTTTCTAACTAAAACCGTCCTGTTATCGTATTTGAAGCAACTCCTTGATTTCGCATCCACTGCTATGACTGAAATTAAAATCAGCCACATTAGCCAGTGGAATTTTCTAAGTCCTTTTTGCGTTTTCATGATTCTAGGTTTAAACTATAACTGAAGAAATTTTGCCGACCAACATTTGTTCGACTCATATTGCTGTGTGGTTTAGCGCGATAAAATTATACACATCTTCAGCTGCTAGGAAATGCCTACGGTTTCTCGTTTCTGTTCTTTTTTATTTTTTTTTTACTAGCTATTAGCTTTTGCAAATTGTGCTCAAGCTACATACAAACATATATAAATGTACGTAAATACTTCGCTGTGAGAATTTCCGCTCCATATTTTGATAGCTGAGATCGCAGTATTTGTTGTTTCTATTTTATTTATTTTTGTGTCCATAATAGTCGCACGCAATCAGCCTCCTATCGTGAGTTGGCACATAAAACTATTAAGATTATAAGGAATCGTTATAACCGATTCTTTCAATTCAAAAAAGCAAAAAAGACGCAAACGTCCGTGAAGAACTTAGGCGCCAAGCTCTGACTCGAATTCGTATTCTAAGCATCAAATACACTTTCGTTTACATCGTGGCGCAAAGATAAGAATTGAATACAATCAATTCAGCCCGCACAATGACGATAAACTATCGAGACCTTGGAACGCAAAATATGCGATTTCTTTTATTTTATAAATTTTTGCTTCATTGACGTTGGAATTTATTTGTCTTGCATTTATGGAATTATTTGTTTCTTTTTTTGATTTTGCATAGAAACGATCAATGCACTGAATAAAAAGGTTTTGATTTGGCACTGCAAGTATGTAATCTATAGTTATTTTTAAGAATATCACCTTATTGACCACAATTATAAAAATACATAAAATAAAAAATAATATAGAAACACTTTAGTTATTAAACATTTTCTATATTTATTTAAAAAAAAGATTGAATGCATTTCGAGTCATTCGCGACTCATCATCGGCAATACATAAAATAGCTTACAAAAAGTCAAAATAGAACAGAAAATCAAAACAAAGTAAACTGAAAAACTATTATTATGCAAAATAAGAGTGACAAGTTATGAAATCAGACTTACTCACATACCGGGGTGGACCAGGGCCTCAGATAATAAGCTTCTTCCAGCCGGCTCGGTTTCTAGCTAGCTGTCTCCAGTTTCGCACGCCAAGTTGGTTGAGGTCCTCTCCCACTTGCGAGCGCCACCTTTTGCGCTGTCCACCTCTACTGCGTTGTCCCACAAGGTTTGATTCAAAGACTTTCCGGGCCGGAGCATTGGTGTCCATTCGCTCTAGGTGACCCAGCCATCTCAGTCGTTGGCTTTTCACTTATGTGCCTATGTCGGTGTCGCTGTACAGCCAATACAGTTCGTTGTTGTATCTTTTCTCCATTCCCAATCTATGCAGACAGGACCAAAAATCCCCCGGAGAATTTTCCTCTCAAAACAGCCTAACGCGTTCTCATCCACCGTTAGCAGTGTCCATGCCTCCGCACCATACACAGTGGAAGCTTGCACAAACGGTGTACCATGGAGTGGAAAGCAGCTAACTTATGCTGTATCGGGCAGTGGGAATCGCTGGTTATATATCGATTCCTAGATGTAGGTTTTCGATATATTGAGAAAACTATCTTCCTTCCAGTCTTTTTTAGCATCAGGTCCAAAAAGGGTAGTTGGTTGTTTTTTTGCTGTTCCATTTTGAATCATCAATCATCAACATATCTGTACCATATTTAGGGAAGCAATCCATTCCTTGCTATAAAATTGTATATTCATTTTTTTTACTAATTTAGTCATGAATTATTTCCAAAAAAAAAAAATCTATGGCGGACCAATTACTGAAAATAGTTGACCTTTCAAACGTTCTAGAAATCTTTCGGATGGTGTACATTTTTTGCAAATTTCCCATAAATGAGGTGCCAAAAATCAAGCGTGACCTTGAGCGATATTGAGAAAGTTTAAGCCTTGATTACAAGCTATCTAGGGCTCACTAATTTCTGGGACCAGTTGACCTTTTCTGACCAATTAGATGGCATTTTTGCTTATCAAATTCCCTTATATGAGATGCCTAAGGTCCAGAGCCGAAAAATGAACTCGCTACCGAAGTTTGCTTTTTAATGTCACTCATGATTTTTGGAACTTTATTTCTGAGATATTCTCAAAAAATATGTAACATCTGACAAGCCAGGAGCCTTACAAAATACCGCAAGCCAAAATCTTGAATAACGAAGTCTCACATTTGTTCATGAATTCCAAAATTAAAAATCCCATTTTTAACAATTTCACATTTTGCAAAAAATAAAAAAAAGGTTGCAAATAAACCAAATCTCGAAAAAAATCTCCAATATCAAAATCTCACAATTATTCGCTCCGAGTTTTGAACTGAAAAAAAAAAACAATAAACTCGAAGACGAATCTCCAACATGGTGAATCTCAAGCAAGATTTGCAAAATTTTGATTAAAAAATTTCAAGTTTTAAGAGATTTTATTCTGTAAGATTTAAGCCTGCGAGATTTTGTTAGTGCGTTATTGTGAAGCGATTTTGTAACTGCAAGATTTTCTAACCGAGATTTTTTTACCCAGCCAGAAAGCCACTAGATCTTGATGAAAGGTCGGTCTCCTAGTTCCAGTAAGGCCTGAATTGTTATCCCTATTTTAATTTTATAATATGTTTTGTTTTTCACAAATTTAATAAAAATTGTTGATTGAATGAAACAGTTGTCCGTAGTAAAGTTATGTAAGATTGAAGTTAAGTGCGCCATAATGGCCGAACTTCCCCTATACATTTTTTGTAATTCAAAGATTCTTGAACTTAGAGTAACTAAGTGTGACCCATAAAAAATAAAATAAATTGGGTGGCGCAACAGCTCGTGGAGAACCAGCGCCTAGTGACTTACAACTCTCAACCATTACCACAACGTGTTGTTGGCAGGGATGGAGGGGACCTACAGTTTTTGGCCGAGTCCGAACGGCTAAGTGAGCAGCACTTATTCATGACAAGTATACTCTTGGAGGATTTGTCAGTTCCTCGCAAGAGGCAGTACCTCGGATAAAACATTTCTGTTTTTAGGTGGCACGGCTGGGAATCGAACCCACACCTTCGGCATGACAGTGTGACCCATAGTCGTGCATTTTATTTCTAAGGACCATAGTTTTATCCTGGATCCTTTAATAGGTATATAATTTGAGTACCATGCAATCTTGTTTTCAGGATCAAACATTGAAAATTAGTGAAATGCAAACTCAGAACGTGGGTGTTTGAATTATTTCTTTAACAGGCCATGAGGGACTTAAGCGTACATTTGTATATGATCAGTTTGGAACTACATATAGGTATATGTAGGTTTTCGAAGTTCAAATTTTTCATTACCAAATTCCCAAAGTCCCAATGCCTTAAAGCGTGTAAAAGTGTATAAGTCTGATATCATTCAAGGTACTTCTCTTACCGCGCGCGACGCCGCCGCGTAGCCATTGCGTTACTATTTTACATTTCTCTACACCAATTATTTTATTTTTTCTTGTTTTGTTTACTTATCAATCAATCTTGAAAATATTTCCTGATTCCGAAGTCAATGCTACTTACATCTGAAATCAAAATAAACCACAGAAGCCAAAAAAAAACTTCCGGATCCCTCGTTGCTTTTTTATCATTTTATGTTTTAATAATTAAATCATAGGGTGGGTCATCCCACCCAAGGAATAATTTTAAAGTTTGCACTATTTTTGAACTGTCAACACTCAAAAAAATAACTGTCAATGCAATTATATTGATTGGTAAGTGAAATCTAATAGATAAGGTTGGGAACGGTATAATCTCTAATACCAAAAACCCAAATTACCAAAAAAAATGAATCATTTTACTAGGTATACATAAAATTGTGTCATCTGGAGTTCTAAAAACTAAAGGAAAAAAGAAGAAAGCACTGAAGCCCAATAGATAGGAAAAAATTTATAACAGGCTGATTTTTGTTATTCACGCTGGGATTGAGGTGGCTTATAATCTGAGAAAAAAACTATAGCAACAGGTTGCTGAGGTAATTTTCAATAAGAAATATTTTTTGGATTTTTTTTTTCGTAACATTACCCGTTAAGAAGTTATAGCACTTGAAACCACAATACAAAAAACGCACCTGTCGCTAGACCTCTATGTTGGGGCATCAGAGGAAAGTGCAAACTGATGGAGAATACTTAGGAAACTTTGATGTTTTATAGCTCCTTCGGTTGATGTTACGGATAAAGTTCCCTGATCCTTTACCTGTTTTTCAAGAACAATATTTTTTCTAAAACTTACCATTTTCGAGATATTTTTCAAAAACACATTTTCGTGACTTTTGAGTCCTTATAACGAAACTAGGGGTCATTGGATATTTGAGGACTTTTCTCAGAATACAATAAACCTACCAACGGGTACACCCCGAGAACATGGGGGTGTAAGCCTAACATTCTTAGATGGATGTACACCATGATGGTAAGACGCATCATTACCTATGGTGCAGTAGCATGGCACAAAAGAACCGAATTACTAACTACTAGGAAAGCACTAGACAAAATCCAAAGGCTTGCATGCATCAGCATCACTGGTGCAATGAGAACTTGCCCTACAGCAGCAATGGAGGTCATACTTCATCTTTCTCCACTACACGTGGTTATTGAAAGTGTTGCTCAGGGAGCTATCATGAGGTTCGCCGAAAAGGGGACCTGGCAAGGGTAAATGTATAGGCATTAGGGAAAAAGAAAACTTAACCCAGTCCACAGTAACAAACCTCCTTGACATTCCAAGAGATGGCATGATTAAAAAATACAACTTCGTAAAAAATTTCAAAACGGAGTTGAGTAACAAAAAAGAGTGGGTAGGAGAAACGACAAACTACACCCTCAAAGAGAATGCCATCAAATGGTACACCGACGGCTCGAGAACGTCTTCAGGGACTGGTGCAGGAATCTTTGGGCCAAGAACCAAACTTTCTGTACCGATTGGACAGTCCACTATAGCATTTTCCATGCGGAAGTTAACGCGATAGGAAAATGCGCGGAAAAGAACCTCGAAAGAAAATACTGTAATCAGAACATCGCCATCATGACAGACAGCCAAGCTGCACTTAAAGCACTAGGCTCTTACACAATCGACTCGAAATTAGTTTGGGAATGCGTGGGTAAGCTGAATGAACTCGGCGAAAAAAACACGGTCTCACTCTATTGGGTACCAGGACAGGTTGGTATTCATGGTAACGAGGAAGCAGACACCCTAGCCAAAAAAGGAGCAACAGACCCCCTTATGGGACCTGAGCCCTATTGCGGTGTAGGTGAAAACGTGATCAAATACTAAATAAAATCAGAAGAGGAGACTAAAAGATCAAAAATCTGGGAAGAACTCCCAAAATTAAGGCAGGCCAAACTACTGCTTGGGAATTATAACCAAGTGCGTTACACTTCCTGCATAAACCTAAGTAGGAACAACCTAAGAATATTTTTTCCTTTTTTTGCCATTTATATGTCTACCACCCAAAAAGACAATTGGTGCGGCTTTTGAGCTGAATTTGTTATTCGGCCAAATTTTTTCTCGAAAGTAAAGCTGGTGAAATCGTTTCAGTGATTGGAAGTTGGAACGATGTCAACGACATTTTGTGTGCCAAAAACTGATTGCTATGCACGGGAAAGATGTTCGTTTTCATCCGGAACACAGCTCATGAAAAAATCGGTCTATTGGGTAAAGAGCTCTTTAACAAATAGCAATATATCACTCTGTCTTTCATTTATAAACGCCAAAATCAGCAATGTGACGAATAATCATATGGAAATCGGCTGTGGAATTGTTTTTTTTTCTCTGCAAATTGACAGATTCGTAAAATCCCCTATTGCGTGAAAGTTTTAAAATGACACATCTTATTGGATGACCCTGTGTTCATATAAAAATACACACATCTTTAATTGCTGGGAATTATCTATGGTAGCTTTTTGCTTGCGATATATAGTTACTAGCAAGTTATGCATTCGTAAAAAAATCGAACTCGAGATTTCGATCAGACTTGTCACTACGATGATAAGGAAGACGAAAAAAGTGCGTCTAACAATTGAGGCTGTGAGTACAAAAGTTTTGTAAACCCACTTTATTTTTTATGAAATTTTTCATCTTTAATCGCTCTTAAATAGTATTTTATTTGAGATTTAAGGTGGATAAGTCATATATTTGGAAAGCTTAGATATTTTAGAATATAAAATTTTGACGTTAATAGCTTTTGATGCATAAATGTAAAAATATAACACAAAAATATCAAAAATGCCAAAAATGGGTTACACCACTCTTGCACTCACGGCCCCAATTTAGTCTGACTGTTTGTCTGTCCGTTGAGCTACAGTCTAAACGGCTGAATCGATTTTCCTCAAATTTGGTTCATAGCGGTTTTTGGACATTCCCCACACGTTGTTTTCATTTTTTTTAGAACCAAAAAAATACTGGGTACATGTCATACAATTTTTTAGCACTTTAACATAGTCGTTTTAGTTTTTCTCAAAAACGATTCCACAACTTTTCTTAAACAAAATTGATAAATTACTTTTATTTAAAGCTGCCTTTGGGTGGAAAACCATTCTTCAAAAACTGGTTATTAGTGGTATCTCCCAAAGAACCATCTTTTAAATTTTCGAGTTTCTTTAAAATTTCAATAGTTTTTTATACAGCAGCTTTCAAAAAATATAAATAGTTTTGTGTACCAAAATTTTTAAAAATATATTGCTTTAGATGTTTAAAAATGTTTCATTTTTTTGGAAAATCAAATACATATTTCGAAAACGACATGATCAGTTTTTGGAACTCGATATTTATGAGTTTTGTAGTACTCCCTAAAATATTTCTTCGAAAAAATATTACATTTATGAAAAAATAACGGTACCTTCCATACAAAAGTTAAAAAAACCGCAAAGGAAAATATTTTTTTTTTCTCAAAAACGACTGCTGCAATTTTGATTAAACTTTTTCCATATATGTACTAAAATTAGTATGATCTATTACCAAAAATTATAAACTTTCACACTTATCAACTATAAATGGTAAACCTCATAGAACGTTTTTTTACAGTAGACGCTCGAATAAGTGAATCTCAAAATAATGAATTGTCCACAATAGTGAACACACACATTTTTATATAAAAACGTATTTTGTATAAAAATATTGCGAAGCATTCAACATAGCTTGAAAGCCGTGAGGAATTATTGATTCTATTTTTTGTTGAAACCTGAGTGAAAGCCTTTGTTTAATGCTTAATTAAGTTTTAAAACATTCACATCGAACGAAATGTGCATTTCGGATCAAATTCATCTTTAGAAAGACTTTTAAAACTCCCGCTCGAAAAAGTGACCATTCTCGAAAGAGTGAACAGGCCTGATTTTTGAATTTTCTCATTATCGGCTAAACGGATTTAGACTAATTTTCTTATATACAAATTTCAGATAAGATTAAATAATATTGCATATCAAAATTTAAAAAAAAAAAAAGTTTTTGAGTTTTTAAAAAAAGTTTCAAACTATTTTTTTTGAAAATTCGATATCTCAAAAACGGGTTGGCAATTTTTTTAAATGTTTAAATGTTGTTCTTATATGCACATAAATATATACTTTAGATTTGCATGCCAAAATTTGTCCTTAAAAATGTTTTAAGAATTTTATATATATAAAATTATTTTCTTAAAAAACTGCTCCAACGATTTTAAACTTTTTTTCTATACAATCATATTCAATCAAGAATTAAGATGGCATTCTTTTTCTTTTCTAACTGTCAAAGGCGTTGTTTTCATATACAATTTTCTTAAGCCCGAAGTGTCTTGAACATAAGAGCAACTACGTGCGACAAAGTCGAGGATTTTATTTTTATTCGATTACCAGGGGAAGGTTTTCTACATTCTTTCAATTTTAGATGATTAATAGTAAAAAAGGCACTAAATATTCCTGAGTCATGCTAAGCGCAAAGCTCGAATTCAAATTACTACTCTAAGGGCGGTAATCATCGATCGGTAAAAAAAGTTAAAAGTCTTATAAATCTATATATATATACATGATTATGGTTTAATATTCTCGTGTAATGAGTGGTTAGGACCACTTTTAAGGTGCCCTTCTGAACGAAAAGGTCGTAACTCAATTTTTACCATATTAGTGATCTTTCTTAGAATTGTCAGCTACCTGCTTGAAAGTATGGTTGAGTAAAAAAGCCGTATATTTAAATAGTAAAAAATCATTAAAGAAGTAAGGAGAGTTGGAAAATAATGATAAAAAAGTGCAACTAAAATTACATACTTGTAATTGAAATCTCCAATCACTTTTTTAATTAAATTTAAATGTCATTGAAGAAATTCAATAAATAAATACATATGTACATGTAATTTAAAAGCAAGGGGGTACCTAAGGGGGGCAAGTATAGGGTCGCTTGCCCCCCTAAATCAGAATATATTTCATATATTACTCAATTTGTCTTTTTTTGAATACATTGTATGGTATAAAATTTTTGTAACACAATTATTTTTGAATGACTTTGCCACTCTACTCCAAATTCTGCATACGCCCTTGTTGAAAAGTATTAGTTATTGCAATTAAATTAAGTTAATGAAATTAAAAACAAAAGTTAAAAGGAAGTAATAATTACTTTTTTTTCAGTAATCACAACACAAAAATGTAATTACTTTATTGACTTTGTTGATTACATTACGTGATTTTGAATTAAAAAAAAAACATTCAATGAATTAAAATTCATGAAATCAATAACTACCCACCCTAAAATGTAATACGCGTAGTGCTCCCCTTTATTTACTTTGCAAAACCCTATTACTATTTTCAATTACATTAAATTGGGAAGTGAATTTTGTCAATTACAGTTACAAGGGTAGGTAATGGAAATGTGTTTTTTTTCAGTTACAATTACATAATATGTATATTAGGGTGGTCCTTATTTTAAAAACTTTAGAGCACCCGTTTTTTTTGTTCATTGACATCTTAAAACACTACCCTATTTTTTTTTATTTTTTTAAATCACGTTAACACGTTTCGCATTGAGCTTAAAGTTGATGCTCCTGTGAGAGTTAGAGCCTATTTAAATACTTTTTCGCTCCCAAAATAACGGTACTTGCTATACAACCGTAATGAAAAACCTAATTTATCTTCAAAACAGCTCAAACGATTTCGATAAAAATTCTAAAAATGTTTGTATAGTTACTCGAATATTTTTGAAAATTTTTAATTTCCAATCTAATTGAACTTTTTGAGCAAGAACGTGCGACTCAGTCGTGCCTTTTATTTTTTTTTTTATTTCGAAGCGAGTAGGTAACAGATTTGAAAGTGCACTTTATTAATTCTGCAAATCAAATTTTAAATAGCCTCCGGTTTTGGTCGGTTTAAAGAAAATTCAAATTTTCAAACTCATTGCGGCACGTGTTAATACAATCCGATTAGCATCCAATTTTTTTTTTACAATTTTTTAATGTAGAAGAACAAACAAAAATAGTGCTCAGTAAAAACAAACAATTTTTTGTTTCCTGCATACAAATAAGGACCACCCTAATGTATATGTAATGAAAAAATTTCAATTACTAATTACAAGTAATTGAAATGAAAGTTAATAAATTTCAAAAAGTAATTATTATTAGGTACCCAACTCTGAAAATAAGTCGTATCTCAAAAAAAAAAGAACTCGTGGAAGCCTGAGCGTATCGGACATTTCTCAGTTCAAATTTTTCATGAAATATTAATCGGCACTGTCAGTTGTACATTTACAAAAAAGCTTCTAACAAAAACTTTTAGTTTTTGAGATACGGCCTTTTTGTTAGGAGGACAGTATAACACCCCGAAAAATATCTTGGAAACTTTCGAAACAATAATTGAGTAATGAGCCTCATTTTCATAAAAGCGCATGATGATTACTGCCCTAAGATTAAAATATAAAAATATATACTTACATAAATGGTGATTTAAAGAAAGGAATTACATATATGTATGCACAGTCAATACAGCGCGATAACGATAAACTATCGACCTTGGAATGAAAATTATTCGGTTTCTTTTATTTCATCTTTTAAATTTCCTTATCGAAATTTAATTTTTTGTTTTGTCTTGCAGTTATGGAATTTAATGTTCCTTATTTGATTGTATCGAGAAATGATTAATGCATTGAGTATTACGAGTATGTGGATTTGATTTCATTGAAAGAAAATTAGTCATTCAAAGATTTATCTTTGTAGACGGTGGGTGGACAAATTATTTGATTGAAGGGGAATTTCCGGCTCCGGACCTTTGGCACCTCACAGGAGGCGCACTAGCATTTTACTTCAGAACCCGGGGAACCTGATGCGATTTTAATGATTTTTTTTGAAATGTAGAAAATTGAAATAAGAAAAAAGTTTACAATTCAAAAATCGACGCTCTCAACAGGAAATTTTTTAAAAATTGAAAAACTAAATTTTTTTAAACAACAAAATAATTGTTCCTGTATTTTCTTTGAACAATTTATTTTACTTATAAAACACTCTCCAAAAGCTTATAAAAACATTGAACATAATTTTACTAAATATAAAAGTCCGAAACCCAGAATAGTCAAACCCGCTTATAGCCACAAGGAGATGACAAGCCATGCGCTTTCAGGCGGCAACTGCCATGCTACTAAACGACCTGCTCTTAGGCGATTGCGATTATAGAGAATTGTGATTATAAATAGGTCTTTTTTGATGTTGTAGTTATATACTGATTCAAAAAATATACTCTCCGCTTCAACCGAATAGACACACAATTTTTCAAAGGTGCTTTATCTACTTTTTCCAAAAATTGTGCATTAATGTATCATTTGATGATACTTTTTGTTTGTTTGTGACGTTGGAAAAATAAATCAGAAGGAATTAAAAGAAAAGTTTTTTTCTCCAACTCTCTTGCAAAGTATGTTCACATCGGAAAATTCAGTTATTGTTTGCGTCAAAATATTGAAATTGGTAATAAAAGTTAATGGAAGAAAGTAAACGAAGTTTTTCTTGGGTAATTTTACTAGTGAGTACCTGCCAGGGCTAGACAGACCAACTATATGTGCAAGCGGTGTAAATCCGATGTACTTATACCTTGGCTTGGGATATCGTAATTTACGACTATTTGTTTGCAATTTGCAAAACTGAGCAAAATGATGATATTAATACTCAAAAATCGTAAATCAACACTCTTTAAGTATCAATTATTTTATCGAGAGAAAACAAAAATTTCGAACAACAAATCGCAATTTGATCCAAATATTCCTCAATTGCACAATTTGTAAATTTGCAAAAAAGATTTGTGATCACCACTTTTATTTCGTCATATTGCCACTTAGAAAGATCAATCTTGCTCTATACTCTTCATTTTGCAGATATACGCATTTCATTTAATTTATTGAAGTAAAGACTTTACGCTTGCTCTTTTGAGATTTGAACTCGCAACCCTCCAGTTGCGAAGCGAGCATGCAACCACTAGACCAATTTGCATTACATGGTGTCACACATTAATGATTAGATACATGCCATGCTGTGGTGTTTTATCTCTTCGAGAAGTAAATTACGACAAGAAAGTCGTGATTTAGGAATTGGGGCATTTCACGTGAAGCGGACAACGAAAAAAGTGGTGGGTCTTGAAATTTGTTCATCCTTGGGGTATTTATGCTTGATTATATACTGAACATATATATTGAAGGATTTTAAAATTTGAGGCCTGGTGCTGAATTTATGGGCTTGTAAAGTTTTGGATAGCTATGGCTTAAGGTTTTTAGAAAAATGTTTATTAATTAAACGAAGGAACAGACAAAATATTTTTATATTGAGATGGTAAATTAGATGTTCTTTTCGGTAGTGAAATCTTCACCGGAAATCGATTCTTTTTTAGGATACAAAACCGGAAGTTAACAATTCAAATCAAATTTTGAAAACTTAGTCACTTTTTATAATTTATATTTAAGTTTCTAACCAGTTTTTGTATTAATTTGGGATCGAAATGCCTTGATTTATGAATAAAACATGATTCGTAAATTGCAACTGCAAATTTTTCAATTGGTGATTTTTCGATTCTTTCCGTGGAGCACTACCTTCCTACTTTTTAAATTTTCAATTCCTTTCAAAAGCTCACAGCTCACACCAATTTTGATAGTTATTTTTATTCTGAATTTAAAAAAAGATATATGTTTAAACATTCAAATATATCTACTATTCCAAGAACAAGTAGATGCTTACCTTTCTATTCACATCCACAGAAAAAGAACTTGATCACAAAATCCTTGCAAAGTGCACGATTTTGTTAGCTTCGTGAGGATACTTCGATAAAAAGCGCATTGTCAAAGTCTACCCCTTGGGTAATGAGAAAATGGCTTCTTCCGCCAATAACCGCAATTGACAGGCACTAATGATGAAGCTTGCGCAGGGCGCCAATCCAGCTCGGACTTGCCCTGGTACCTCCGGTAGCTTTTTTTCTTTATAGCTTCATTAATTCGATCTGGCCTGGAATCGTAAAGTCTCTTTATGAAATTCAGATAAATTTCGAGCCAGGCCAATTGTATGGCTGCTACAGGGAATTCCTTTCCTTTCCTGTCCTTATCCATACAGCCAGATATTTACTTTTCGTACTACCCAAAAATTTTAAATTAGGTTTTGGTCGGGTGAGTACGGTTTTCATAGAAGCAACTCCTCATTTTTCTCCTCCATAACATTTTTGAATATGCACGCGTGCCGTGTGTATGGGGTGGAGGGGGGTTGTCCTGCTGAATAGGTTATGGGTCCTAAAATATACGAACATTTAGGAAAAATTCTTTCCTCTTTAAAATGAAGTAGAGCCCGAATTTTGTTCGCTACTGATAGGTATCTAATTCACACACAATTGGGAGGACATAGGTGGTCGTGTCCTCGGAGCAACATCATTACCCTCCCTTTAGCATCCCAGAAAAAAATCAATGGCGATACTCCTTTGCTATCACTACTAGGCTAGGCTCCAAAGAATGTGATAGCCCTTAATGGAAAAGAGGAAAATTTTTAATTTCCCCTCAAAATATCCTCAAGGGGACCACCTCATCCCTCTTCTCCTTCGAACCACTTCCCAAATCAAAACCGTTTAGTGCACCATGCATCGCTTCTAATGCCTTCACCAAATAGTTTTCAAAAAAACATATTCATTCAACGAACCCAAAAATCTTCCATATATCAATATTATTTAATTTCTCGAAAATTGCACGATCAGTGGAAAAAAATCACGTAATATTAACAATATTATTATTTTATTCTGTTAGCAATCTAAATCTTATCATTCTATTTGAACATTTTAATCTAGCATCCGCATTCATCGACTTTCTCAAGCGACTACTTACGCGTATGTAAAAAAAAAATAAAAAAAATCTTGATCCGTTTTCAAAAATAATTAAATCTTGAAATGATAATTTCAACTTCTTAGGTGTAAAAAAAAGGAAATTGTATTGAGTACGATTTAATAATATAAAAGTGATCGAAAATACACTAGTCAACAATATTAAAGGAACACATTTTTTTTCAATTTTTGTTAGCGTTTTTTGAAGAGCTGTTTCTTTGTGACGAGTGGTCGTATTGAGTTGAAATAAAAAGCATTTTACAGCTTTATGTTTTTTGTTTTGAGATTTGTTTGCAAACAAATTTTTTTGAAGTACCGTTATTGCGTTATTGCAAAAAATGAGACGAGACAACAAAATTATTTTGTTTTTATTTTTTTTGAAGGTCCTCATTTCTATGGATACATTTTTTTGAGTCAATTAAATGTCATGATCAGATACCTTGTTTATTCAGCTTTAATTCAGCTTTTTTTTTGTTGTCGTACGATTTTTTTTGACATGGTTTATCTGACTTTGAATGAAAAAAGATACTTTTAGCCGTGATTACCAATATCTCAGCAAATAATGACGTTATAAAAAATTCAAAGACAGTTTTGGAAATTTGAAAAAGCGTTTTACAAGATTTTTTTATGATTTTGTAGAAATTATTTTTTTTTACCGTTCACCGTTAGTTAAAAAAAAGTACTAAAAACCGACGTTTTGTGGTCTTTTCGTAAATCTTTTTTTTTTCGTTGCAAATATTGATTGCATGGCTTGCGTTGGTATAAAAATTTATAGACTTTTAAATCATCAATATTCTTGTAAATTTTCAAATTGATTCATTTAACCGTTTTTCCTCACCAAAACTTCAAAGTCTTACAAACCAGGTAAAGGAACAAATTGTGGTGTTCCTAAACAATGCGAAGTTGTCATCAAAATGACAAGAAAACCGCAATTCCAGTGGATTTTTTTCACAGTTTTGCATTAGTTAGAAACTTTTTTGAATTGAAATGAAATAAAAAGTACATTAAACAAAAAAATAAAAAAAATTAATTTAAAAAAAATTTCAAACAAAAAAACTTGATTTTTTTTTTTTTTTTTTTTTGAAAAATGTAATTTTTTTTGTTGTTTTTCAAACTTTATTGATATATTTTCGTTCCTATATAATATTAAGTTGTTTTGGTACCAAATATTTTTTTCTTTTTTTGTCTCATATGGTAAAAAAAAGTATCCTATTGACGCTTCCACAGTCCCATCTATCTCTATATAAAAATTCATCACAGTTGATTCAGTGGTTTAGACGCGAAAGCGTCACAAACAAACAAACAAACTCACTTTCACATTTATAATATTAGTAGGATATACTCAAAATTGGCATACCAAATTTATTTTTGAAAAATATTACACAAATTTTATATATAAAAAACTATTTTTTAAGAAAACGTCTCCAACGATTTAAATTTTTTTTTTGCATATATTCATATTTTTTCAAGTAATCAAATGGCATACTTTTTGTTGAGCTCTAAGTTATTTATCAGACAGTTTATACAATTAAAAGAGCAATTTAAATGCTTTTTATACTTTTTGCTATAATTAGTTGAATATTTTTTAAAGTTCTTAAACCCACACAACTTGAACATAAGAGCAAGTATGTACGTGCGATCCATAGTACGGTCAAGCTAGATTTCATTATATGGAGCGCTGGGAACTAAATCCGAGGTCAGGTTTGACTTCACTATTCGATAAGGTATTGGTTCACGAGTTTAAAACCACATTTCTCACAACTGTACCTAGAGTCATTTGGCCGCCATTTTTTTTTTATGTTCATTTTGATTTTCGCTTGTAACTCACGCATTTTTGATCTTAGGAAAAAAAATTATAGGCCAAACTTGTAGACAATTTAATTTTCTACAAAATATGTTAAATAACTTTTTTCGCTAAACACTCTTGTTTAAAAGTTACAGTCTATTAACAAAAAAAAAATTAAAAATTTTGTTTCCAGTTGCCATATTTTTTTTTTGTAAATCAAAAAAAAACACAATAACAAAAGTTATAGATCTTTTAATTATTTACATTGTTTTCGGAGGTCAGCTCTATGGATTCTGGGGAGAGCCAATTATTGCATTTAATAAATCCCTTCCTAAAAAGTGCAAGGGTATCTCGATCACCACCATCTAAATCGAGTATAAAACAATCTAAATTCGGGCAAAAGAGTCCACCCGTCACGCCAGCGCGCGCCAAAAAAGACTCAGATAAAACAGAAAATCTTGAAAAAGATAATAACGAACTTCGACGAAGACTTGATGAAGTAATGGAACTTTATCAAGAGCTAAAGAAAGAAGTCGATCTTCTTCGAAAAGAAAATGAGATGTTGAAAGGCAAAAATTCTCCAATAAACTCCAAAGCTAGCTTGCCACAAGTCAATAATTCTAGATATGAAACAGACGAAGAAGAGCTAGCACGTGAAACGGAAAAGTCCTCAAAGAAACGATTAAGTAAAAAGCGAAAAGCTGGCTCTTCACCTGAGGCAGCCTCGTCCTTTGAAATAATAGTCTCACCAAAACATGCGACAGTAAAAGAAAAACCTGTTAAGGAGCGGCCCCCGCCACCGATAAATGTTATCGGTATTGCGGAGTATAACAAGCTGCAAACCATATTAAAGGCATTACTACCATCGTCTTTTAAAGTTATTTCGCTCAATAACAACAAATGGAAAGTATGTGTAAAAGACCCTGAAAGTTATCGTCTTCTGTCACGAAAACTAAACGAAGAAAAAGTAGAATGGTATACCTATGAAAATAAGTCAGAAAGACCCTTACGTGTTGTGGCGAGAGGTTTACACGCATCATGTTCAAAACACGATATCATTAGTGATCTAAAAGAGCGCAACTTCAATATCTTAGATGCAATGAACATCGTCAAAAGAGAGAAACAGAAAAAAGAGGGCGAAACGACAGTGGTACAACGTGGCCTTCCACTTTTTATACTGTCGTTCGATAAGACTGAAAAACTAGATGAAATTTATAAAATTAAAACAATTTTAAACATCGTAGTCAAGATCGAACCTCTAAGAAAGAGCACAAGGTTAGTCCCTCAGTGTAAACGCTGCCAAGAATTCAATCACACCCAAACCTATTGCAAAAAAGAGCCAAGATGTGTAAAATGTGCCGGAAAACATCTAACCGCTGACTGCAACGGTAAAAGTGAAAGTCCACCAACGTGTATTAATTGTAATGGAAATCACCCGGCAAACTATAGGGGCTGCGAAGTAGCTAAAGAATTGCAAAAGAGCGGTGATCAAAATCTGCCCAAACGCAAAGAAAACCACCAAGACTAATTAAAAACGGAACTCCCAAGACTTTTAAATCAGGGAAAGCTTTAAATCAGGAAAAGAAAACAGTGTCAAAACCTTCGAACAAAATATCAAAACAAGGTAATACAGAAACATATGCCCAAATAGCGGCCAAAAATATACCCGTTAATAATGATACTGAAACAGATCCGGTTTCGAAAGTCTTTTCAATAATTCTTTCGAAGCTTGAAGAACAATGTGAAACAAATAGACTTATCTTTGATAGGTTAAGTAATGAAGTATGATGGAAAAACTTAAAATTCTTACATGGAATGCCAACGGATTATGGCAAAAACAAGGAGAATTAGAGATGTTTATGCAGGAAAATGATATCGACATATGTTTGATATCAGAAACGCATGCAAAAAATGAATCAAATCTTAAAATCCACGGGTTTCATGACTACCACGCTGTTCATCCATCAAACAAAGCAAGAGGTGGATCATCGTTATATATAAAAAAGTGCATTGAACACTCAATAGGCTTGAAAATAGAGGTGGAATCAATGCAATTGAGTAGTGTTCCGGTTAGAACTAAAAATATTTTTCTCAATGTCTCTTCAATATATTGCCCTCCACGTTGCAAAATTGATAAGAGTGAATTTACGACACTGATAAAGTCACTAAGTCCAAACTTCATTGTTGGTGGTGACTTTAATGCAAAACACACCTTCTGGGCCTCAAGATGCATATCTCAAAAAGGTCGAATGCTATATGAGGCAGGAATGGAAAATAGTTGCGATTTTCATTCAACTGGAAAGCCAACTTACTGGCCAACTGATCCGTCAAAAATACCTGACCTAATCGATTTATTTATGGTAAAAGGAATACCCTCTTACTATGTTGAAATTACAGAGAGCTTTGATCTCTTCTCGGATCATTCTGCCGTCATACTCAATACGAGCGAAAGTCTTATAAAAATTGAAAAACCACCCAGGTTAACAAACGGTAAAACCAACTGGGATGGATTTAAGAAAGATATCGAGGACAGCGTTGAATTAAGAATATCATTACAAACGTCTCTCGAACTTGAAGACGCAGTAGATACCTTTGTTGATATGATACAAAGGCCGCATGGAATAACACACCTTATCAAAGGGAAATGCCGCGCCGCAAAGATATAAAATATCCGCAAGAAATAAAAGATTTAGTGAAAGAGAAAAGAAAAGCACGCAAGAAATGGCAGCGAACCCGTGCTCCTCAACACAAAGCTAATTTAAATCGATTGTGTAATTTGCTTAAAACGAGAATATCAGATTTCAAAAACGGTGAAGTTGAAAATTACCTCGAAAGTCTGACAGCAGGAAAAGATTCTAATTACTCACTTTGGAGAGCTATAAAAGTAACAAAAAGACCAAAGCTTCTAGCGCCTCCTATTAAGAAAGGCCAAAATGAATGGGCTAAAGTGACAAAGAAAAAGCTATGGTATTCGCCGATTACCTGAAGGAAACATTTAAGCCTTTCGATGGACAAGTACTCAACGAAAATTTTAATATGAATTTAACATCAATTGACAGCTACGTAATTAGAAATGCTACACTTGCCGAGTTAAAAAGAGAAATAAAAAACCTTAAGTCCAATAAAGCTCCAGGTTATGACTTAATCACGGCAGAAATTCTAAAAATGCTTCCTCGTAAAGGTTTGATCAACCTTCTTTATATAATAAATGCCGCCCTTAGGTTAGAATATGTTCCGAGCCAATGGAAAGTGGCGGAAGTAATAATGGTTTTGAAACCTGGCAAACCATCTCATGAAAAGAAGTCTTACAGACCGATTTCGCTTCTTCCTGTAATATCAAAAGTTTTTGAAAGAATACTACTCCTTCGCCTGCAGCCGATAATAGAAGAAAAACAATTAATACCTGACATCAGTTCAGATATTAGAGGAAAGCATTCGACCACTGATCAAGTGCATAGGATAACCGACGTAATTGAGAGAGCTCTTGAAGAAAAGAAAATCTGTTCGACGGTCTTTTTGGATGTGTCGCAAGCGTTTGACAAGGTGTGGCACGAAGGCCTCAAATTCAAATTAAGACAAGTTCTGCCTGAAGGACTTTATAAAATTCTAAACGAATATCTAGAAAACAGACTTTTTCGTGTAAGACACGGAAATGAATATTCTAATTTCAAAGAAATAGTGGCTGGGGTACCACAAGGTAGTGTTCTAGGTGCAATTCTGTACCTTCTATTTACACGTGATATACCTCAAACAGAAGACACTATCGTAGCAACGTTTGCTGATGATACTGCAACACTAGCAGTAGGCAAAACGATTAACGAAGCTACGATTAAATTACAAAATGCTCTTAATAATGTTAATGAGTGGACAAAAACATGGCGAATAGCGCTCAATGAACAAAAGTCAGTCCACGTGGACTTTACGTATAAAAAAATAAATAGATTGCCCGTCTTTCTTAATACCGGTCGTGTACCATTTGCGAATGAGGCAAAATATCTGGGAATGACTCTAGACGCGAAATTAAAATGGAAGCCGCACGTAAAAAAGAAATGCGAAGAATTAAAAAGTAAATTAAGAGATATGAACTGGCTACTCGGTAAACATTCCAAGCTTAGTATTGATAATAAGTTGATTTTATACAGGCAGGTACTTAAACCTGTCTGGACTTATGGTATACAACTCTGGGGTTGTACCTGCGATACAAATTTAAATATCTTACAAACGTTTGAAAATAAATTGCTTAGGTCATTTGTAAATGCACCATGGTATATAAGAAACGAAGATCTTCACAGGGATCTCGGGATTCCTACGGTTCGAGACGAAATAAAGAGTTTCGCGCGAAAACATAGAAATCGGCTATTAGATCACGCTAATCCAACGATTATTGACATTCTTGACGAGTCGAATTTAATACGCCGTCTGCGAAGAACAAAACCTTCCAACTTGGTGCGGTGAACACAAAACCGCTTTAAAATCGCGAAATACGCAGAAACTTTCACCGGAAAGTCACCTGCAACACGTTACTTAACTTCGTTAAAAATAAATTGCTAGATAAGTTTCAACTTAGTTGCAATCGGGAAGTGGAGGTGGTTTTAGTGTAGTAAGAATCTCACACTTCTATGAGCACGCGTTTTCCGGTCCTCATAGAGCCTGATGCAGGTTTTGCACCTACCCACGGAAAAAAAAAAAAAAAAACATTGTTTGCCTTTGCAGTTTCTTAATTGGAATAACGGTTCTCGCTTCGGAGCGAATATACGCCCGAGCAATCCGCACGGAATAATAAATAAATAATAAATACAATGTTCGGGACACCGAGTCTAATTTATGCTATGTTTCCACCAAAGGTTTATCTCAGTTTAGATTAAATAAATCTTTTTGGTTCTTCCACCGCACAAAAAGATTTAAAAATAGATTAAATCTGACAGCACCTTCAAAAATGCAAATGGAGTTTCAATTTTTCTTATGAAGTGCGAAAGAGACAGAATGTTTGATTCGTGTCAAACAATGAAGAACTGAATCGAGTCTCGAATGAATCGTTCAGCACCATGCAAGAATAGGTTAGTTCGATTTGTAAAACTATTTGTCCTAGGAAGATTTAACAATATGTATTTCTAATCTCCAAGATTTACGAAATATATTTGTATGGTAAATCTTCAAGATTAAAAGAAGATTTGATGTAAATCTTATTAAATCTCAGATTAGCGTTAGGTGAAAATGTAGCATTATGCTTCGAATTTCGAAATGGTGTTTAAGGTTTTCTTACCACAATCACAAAAACGAGTGCTGTGACACGTGCATCACATTCGTTTTTTAGCCTTAGTGCGTTATTTTTTTGTGTGGTTTCTCCAGGAGATAAGTCATTCAAAATATTCTAGTTATTGTATTCTTCTTCTCTTTTCGGAATGTCCTATGGTGGTCATCATCATCATGTTCATCGTTAAAAAAGATCCTTTGTTGCTCTTACTCGCTCCTTACATCTTTATCTTTCACAGTAGTATCTATCACAGTACACCTACTAGTCTATTATCTATAGTCCAGTCATATCGTATTTTGACCATGCAAATTATGCGGTAGTTTTGATTTGTTCGCTCCTTTATGTTTTCGGGGATGCTGAATCCCGAATATGAGGCTTCCCATCAAAATTGCGTGACGCAGCATGGAAAAAAAAAAAAAAAATGATGCAGAAATGCATTTTTTGGGAGTTTTTCACTAATGGCTCAAATCTACCAATTATTCGAAAATTACATCAAAGAACTATTGAAAGTATACACAATTTCCAATAAATCTCTATTTTAAGTTTTTTCCTGTGACAACCCATTTGGACTCAAGCGCTAGTCGAAAATTGACGTATTTTTACTGTTTTCGAAAATCCACTCGAAAGCTCTAAGAAATTACTTTGTGTGACGAGATTTGAATTTTTGTCTGTAACGAACCAGTATATACTTTTCTGATCTTCATTGATGCGCTGAGTTCGAATCTGACCTTGAAATTTCTCTATCACGTCATGTTGTTGAGATATTCGAGTCTAAAAATTGAAAAAAAAAAATCATTTTCATATTTGGAAATTGCATTTTTATATTTGGAAATTGTGTATGCTTTCAATGGTACTTTGATGTAATTTTCGAATAGTTAGTAGTCTTCGAGCCATTAGTGAAAAACTCCCAAAAAATGCATTTTTGCATAATTTTTTCCATTTTTTTCTATGTTGCGTCACGAAATTTTGTTGGGAAACCTCAGATTCGGATTCAGAACCCCCGAAAACACAAGGGAGCGAACAAATCAAAACTACCCCGAGCATTGTATTAAAATCAAAAAAAAAAAAATATAAATAAAAAAACTTATTCCGTGCGGATTGCTCGAGCGTATATTCGCTCCGAAGCGAGAACCATTATTCCAATTATGAAACTGTAAAGGCAAACAATGTAGATAATTAAAAGATCTATAACTTTAATTATGGTGTTTTTTTTTATTTGATTTACAAAAAAAAAATTATGGCAATTGGAAACAAAAATTTTATTTCATATTTCCCCCCTGCGGGTAAGGGGCAAGAATATACCCGAGGTAGGCATGCCTGTCGTAAGAGGCGACTAAAATCCAAACTCCGTATACTGAGATTGATGTATACATAACTATGCAATGAGCAAAACAATAAGATATAGTACCCCAGGTGGCAGTCCAGGTTCACTGGAAAATCCACCCTCTTCGGAGGTCGGCTCTATGGATTCTGGGGAGAGCCAATTATTGCATTTAATAAATCCCTTCCTTAAAAGTGCAAGGGTATCTCGATCACCACCATCTAAATCGAGTATAAAACAATCTAAATTCGGGCAAAAGAGTCCACCCGTCACGCCAGCGCGCGCCAAAAAAGACTCAGATAAAACAGAAAATCTTGAAAAAGATAATAACGAACTTCGACGAAGACTTGATGAAGTAATGGAACTTTATCAAGAGCTAAAGAAAGAAGTCGATCTTCTTCGAAAAGAAAATGAGATGTTGAAAGGCAAAAATTCTCAAATAAACTCCAAAGCTAGCTTGCCAGAAGTCAATAATTCTAGATATGAAACAGACGAAGAAGAGCTAGCACGTGAAACGGAAAAGTCCTCAAAGAAAAGATTAAGTAAAAAGCGTAAAGCTGGCTCTTCACCTGAGGCAGCCTCGTCTTTTGAAATAATAGTTTCACCAAAACATGCGACAGTAAAAGAAAAACCTGTTAAGGAACGGCCCCCGCCACCGATAAATGTTATCGGTATTGAGGAGTATAACAAGTTGCAAACCATATTAAAGGCATTACTACCATCGGCTTTTAAAGTTATTTCGCTCAATAACAACAAATGGAAAGTATGTGTGAAAGACCCCGAAAGTTATCGCCTTCTGTCGCGAAAACTAAACGAAGAAAAAGTAGAGTGGTATACCTTTGAAAATAAGTCGGAAAGACCCTTACGTGTTGTGGCGAGAGGCTTACACGCATCATGTTCAAAAGACTAATCATTAGTGATCTAAAAGAGCGCAACTTCAAAATCTTAGATGCAATTAACATCGTCAAAAGAGAGAAACAGACAAAAGAGGGTGAAACAAAAGTGGTACAGCGTGGTCTTCCACTATTTATACTTTCGTTCGATAAGACTGAAAAACTAGATGAAATTTATAAAATCAAAACAATTCTAAACATCGTAGTTAAGATCGAACCTCTAAGAAAGAGCACAAGGTTAGTCCCTCAGTGTAAACGCTGTCAAGAATTCAATCACACCCAAACTTATTGCAAAAAAGAGCCAAGGTGTGTAAAATGCGCCGGAAAGCATTTAACCGTTGACTGCATCGGAAAAAATGAAAGTCCACCGACGTGCATTAATTGTAATGGAAATCACCCGGCAAACTATAGAGGCTGCGAAGTAGCTAAAGAATTACAAAAGCGGCGATCAAAATCAGCCAAAACACAAAGAAACCCACAAAGGCAAATAGAAACCGTAGTTCCCAAGACTTCCAAATCTAATAAAGCTCCAAAACCTATTATCCGTAAGGAAAAGAAAACAGTGTCAATACCTTCGGAGAATATATCAAAGCAAGGAAATGCAGAAACATATGCCCAAATAGCGGCTAAAAAAATACCCGTAAACAACGACACTGAAACCGACACGGTTTCAAAAGTATTTTCAATAATTCTGTCAAAACTTGAGGAACAATGTGACACAAATAAACTTATCTTTGATAGGTTAAGTAAGCTCGAAAATTGTTTTCGACCCAAATCTCTCTCAAAAAATTTATGATGGAAAAGTTTAAAATTCTTACGTGGAATGCCAACGGATTATGGCAAAAACTTGGAGAATTAGAGACGTATATGCAGGAAAATGATATCGACATATGTTTGATATCAGAAACGCATGCCAAAAATGAATCAAATCTTAAAATCCACGGGTTTCTTGACTACCACGCTGTTCATCCTTCAAATAAAGCAAGGGGTGGATCATCGTTATATATAAAAGAGTGCATTGAACACTCGATAGGCCTGAAAATAGAGGTAGAATCGATGCAATTGAGTAGTGTTCAGGTTAGAACTAAAAACATTCTTCTCAATATCTCTTCGATATATTGCCCTCCACGTTGCAAAATAGATAAGAGTGAATTTACGACATTGATAAAATCGCTAAGCCCAAACTTAATTGTTGGTGGCGATTTTAATGCAAAGCACACCTTTTGGGCTTCAAGATGCATATCTCAAAAGGGTCGAATGCTATATGAGGCAGGAATGGAAAATAATTGCGATTTTCATTCGACCGGAAAGCCAACTTACTGGCCAACTGATCCGTCAAAAATACCTGACTTAATCGATTTGTTTATGGTAAAAGGAATACCCTCTAACCGTATTGAAATCTCAGAAGGCCATGATCTCTTCTCAGATCATTCTGCAGTCATACTCACTATGAGCGAAAGCCTTGTCAAAATTGAAAAACCACCCAGGTTAACAAACGGTAAAACCAACTGGGAAGGATTTAAGAAAGATATCGAGGACAACGTTGAATTGAGGGTATCATTACAAACGCCTCTTGAGCTTGAAGATGCAGTAGATGCCTTTGTTGATATAATACAAAAGGCAGCGTGGAATAACACACCTTATCAAAGGGTTACCCCGTGCTATAAAGATATAAAATATCCGCAGGAAATAAAAGACTTAATAAAAGATAAACGAAAAGCACGTAAGAAATGGCAGCGAACCCGTGCTCCTCAACACAAAGCTCATTTAAATCGCTTGTGTAATGTGCTAAAAACAGCGATATCAGATTTCAAAAACCGTGAAGTTGAAAATTACCTTGAAAGCTTGTCAGCTGGGAAAGAATCCAACTACTCACTTTGGAAAGCTATAAAAACAACGAAAAAACCAAAGCTTCCAGTACCCCCGATTAAGAAAAGCCAAAACGAATGGGCTAAAAGTGACAAAGAGAAAGCGGCAGTATTCGCCGATTACCTGGAAGAAAAATTTAAACCTTCCGATGGGCAAGCACTCAATGAAAATATTAATATGAGTTTTAGCTCAAGTGAAAACTACAGAACCAGAAATGCTACGCTTGCTGAATTGAACAGAGAAATAAAGAAGCTTAAGTCTAATAAAGCTCCGGGGTATGACTTAATAACAGCGGAAATATTAAAAATGCTTCCTAATAAAGGATTAATTAACCTCCTTTATATAATAAATGCCGCTCTAAGGCTAGAATATGTTCCAAGCCAATGGAAAGTTGCGGAAGTCATAATGGTTTTGAAACCTGGTAAACCATCTCACGAAAAGAATTCTTACAGACCGATTTCGCTTCTTCCAATAATATCGAAAGTTTTTGAAAGAATACTACTCCTGCGCCTGCAGCCTATAATAGAAGAGAAACGATTAATACCTGAACATGAGTTCGGATTTAGAAGCAAGCATTCAACAATTGATCAAGTGCATAGAATAACTGACGTAATTGAGAGAGCTCTTGAAGAAAAGAAAATCTGTTCGGCGGTCTTTTTGGATGTGTCGCAAGCGTTTGACAAGGTGTGGCACGAAGGCCTCAAATTCAAATTACGACAAGTTCTGCCTGAAGGACTTTATAAAATTCTTAACGAATATCTAGAAAACAGACTTTTTCGTGTAAGACACGGAAATGAATATTCTAATTTCAAAGAAATAGTGGCTGGGGTACCACAAGGTAGTGTTTTAGGTCCAGTTCTGTACCTTCTATTTACACGTGATATACCTCAAACAGAAGACACTTTCGTAGCAACGTTTGCTGATGATACTGCAATACTAGCAGTAGGCAAAACGATTAACGAAGCTACGATTAAATTACAAAATGCTCTTAATAATGTTAATGAGTGGACAAAAACATGGCGAATAGCGCTCAATGAACAAAAGTCAGTCCACGTGGACTTTACGTATAAAAAAATAAATAGATTGCCCGTCTTTCTTAATACCGGTCGTGTACCATTTGCGAATGAAGCAAAATATCTGGGAATGACTCTAGACGCGAAATTAAAATGGAAGCCGCACGTAAAAAAGAAATGCGAAGAATTAAAAAGTAAATTAAGAGATATGAACTGGCTACTCGGTAAATATTCCAAGCTTAGTATTGATAATAAGTTGATTTTATACAGGCAGGTACTTAAACCTGTCTGGACTTACGGTATACAACTCTGGGGTTGTACCTGCGATACAAATTTAAATAAATTACAAACGTTTGAAAATAAATTGCTTAGGTCATTTGTAAATGCACCATGGTATATAAGAAACGAAGATCTTCACAGGGATCTCGGGATTCCTACGGTTCGAGATGAAATTAAGAGTTTCGCGCGAAAACATAGAAATCGGCTATTAGATCACGCTAATCCAACGATTATTGACATTCTTGACGAGTCGAATTTAGTACGCCGTCTGCAAAGAACAAAACCTTCCGACTTGGTGCGGTGAACACAAAACCGCTTTAAAATCGCGGAATAAGCAGAAACTTTCACCGTAAAGTTACCTGCAACACGTTACTTAACTTCGTTAAAAATAAATTGCTAGATAAGTTTCAACTTAGTTGCAATCGGGAAGTGGAGGTGGTTTTAGTGTAGTAAGAATCTCACACTTCTATGAGCACGCGTTTTCCGGTCCTCATAGAGCCTGATGCAGGTTTTGCGCCTACCCACGGTCAAAAAAAAAAAAAAAAAAAAAAAAAAAAAAAAAAAAAAAAAAAAAAAAAAATATATTTTTGTTAATGTACTGTAACTTTTTAACAAGAGTGTTTAGCGAAAAAAGTTATTTAACATATTTTATAGAAAATTTAATTTTCTACAAGTTTGCCTACAATTTTTTTCCTAAGATCAAAAATGCGTGAGTTATAAGCAAAAATCAAAATGAACACAAAAAACAAAATGGCGGCCAAATGACTCTAGGTACAGTTGTGAGAAATGTGGTTTTAGACTCGTGAACCAATACCTTATAGAATAGTGAAGTCAAACCTGACCTCGGATTTAGTTCCCAGTGAAAGTCTAACTTGACCATACTACCAGTCGTGCATTTTATTTAAATATGGCTACTTTCTTGAAAGCTTCTTTTCTGTATTCACAGTTTGCCCCCGCCCCCCCCGCAAAATTTAAATATTCGAAAAAAAATCACTTTAACCTAAGTACCTATATTTCTTTTGAGTCAAAAAAAAAGTTTGGTGGTGACAAAAGAAAAAATTCTACAAGCAAATTTTTTGTATACCTCTTCATTTTACAGTTAGCAGACAATTTGTTCTATTTAAAAGCAAGTAAAATTGCCAAGCGCAGTTTTATTTGGCAAAACAATGTCAGTGGACATAGTTTTTCCAGAACAAATCAATTGCTTTGCCAGAACAAAATCATCGTTAAAGCCTAGTTTACAGTTCCCGTGCAGAAAAAAATCTATGCAAAAATTTTCGCATATCTGAAATTATTATAATTACTAAATTACTGTTTAGCATGATTGGTTTACAGTTTCATGCAAAAAAAAACATTGCTGTCATAGAAATGGAACTACAAAACAGTGGACCGGAAATTTTTTTGCGTGCGAGAAAATAGTGTTGTGAATAACAAATATTTCTTTTGTATGAACTGCTTACACTTCTTCGCAGTATTATTTGCATGTAAATTTTTTGCATACAAAAAGTATTGTTTTCCATTTTTAGGCCTATAGTTTATTAATTAAAGTTGAATTAATGATTCAATGCGTGGCTTTAGGCCAAGGCAAACATTTTGCTTTGAATATTATACAAAACAAAACTATGTACAGGATAGGAAGAAAATTGTTTTGTAAACTCACTTTTATATGTAAGAAATACTTCCATACCATAACATTTTTAGTATCACTGGCCAAACAGAATGGTGCAGCTGTAGTTGTGGCGTGTAGCACTGTCAAAGTAGAAAAATGTAAAAATAGTATTCAGAGCTCCCAAGCTGTAAATGTAAAAAGAAATGTATAGTGTAGCAGAAATTAAACAGAATTTAACTCTTGCTTCCAGCTGCAGCACATTCATTCTGTTCAAGAGGTTTTTCATAATTTGTCTATGAATTGACATAGACGCCAACCCTGCAGGTCTCAATGTCGAAATTTTTTTCCGGTGTGCATAGAGATTTGCCAACATTTTAAGAAGCTTGTGTACCTAGTTGTTTCATTTTGTTTACCATAGCATGAATTCGCCTTTAAACTTTAAATTGTCACGATCCAAATTAAACAAAAAAAAATGAAGTTTGAGGGAATCATAATAATGCACAAAGAGGAAAGTTTACGGACTTATGGTTGTCATTCTCATTTTAAGCTGACTTAAGAAATCATCTAGGTAGATAGAGATACCTATGTATGTTCATTAATAATTATGTAGGTACTACGTGAGCTTCATACTAAATTCAAAAAGTGTTGAACATAATAAATAACTATCGCAGAAATTTGAGTCCTTTCATACTTAATCGGAAACGTATGATTTGCAAATGGTTTTCTCAAAATTTTCAAACCCCTATGCTCCCCCCTTAGATACGGTCTTTAGAACCAGGGCCTAGTGACTCTCAAGCATTCCTGTGTGCGTGTTGTTGGCAGGAATGGAGGCGACCTACAATGTGCCGAGTCCGATCGGCTAGATAAGAAGCACTTATTCATGACAAGTACCTATACTATAAAGTATGCTCTAGGAGGATTTGTCAGTTTCTCCCAAGAGGCTGTACCTCGGGAAACCTTTTTTGTTTTTAGGTGGTAGCGGCTGGGAATCGAACCCAGAGCTTCGGCATTTGATAGCCCAACGCACTAACCATTATGCCACGAGGTACTAGAACTGGGGCCAAATCATGTAAAATGAAAACGATCGCACGATATCGTTTCCACTATTGCTATCTCTACCATATCTGTAGAGAATAATAAAGACAGCTATCTTCAAAACGATATCGTTCGATCGTTTTCATTTTACGGTCCCTGAATATTGATGCTGCCTAATTAATGAAAGCAACTAATGTAAGCTGCTTGAGTAACGTAAGAAAGACCGTCAGTCGGTGTCATAAACATTCTTCGGCCATAGCAATTCTGAGCATTGTACAGTCACAGTAACATATGAACTGACGATCTTTACTTCCACAAGCATTCATCTGACCGCAATTTCTATTATTACTCCAGTCAGGAAACCGAAACCATTGTGGGATACGGATACAGGGACAGGGAGGGCTCATGGGTACGGTAACCATCCATCCCTTTTTTGAGAGGACAGTCCACTGTTTCGGTATTGTGTCCTCTCTCTTTTATTCTCTTATAGAGGACAGTTATTGCCCTCTTTTTAGTTAATTGTCCTTCCCATGTCCTCATTTTATCTTTCAAATTATTTTTGTAAACTTGAAATTCAAACACATTAACATTAAATGAGCCTACTTTCTTCATTAGTAAATAACATAAATATAAAAATAGAGAGCACTGGTTAAAGTTTAAAGTAAGTACTGGAATTTAGAAAAGGTCTAGGAATCAATGATGAGGAATTATTAGACGAAGTTAGCTGAGTCAAACGATGAATGAACAATGAAGAACAAATCGAAAAAACTGACAATTTTTCACCAAATAAGAAGTATTGTATGGACAGTAGACGCCCGATAAAGTGAAAGTAATAAAAACCTGAACTGTTCACCCTTTCGAGATGGTTCACTGTTTCGAGCGAAGGCTTCTAAAGATGAATTTGATCCAAAATACACATTTCGGTCGATGTGAATGTTTTTAAATTTAATTTAGCCCTAAACAAGGCTTCCATTCATTTAAACAAAAAACAGAAGTAGCTCCTCAGTGTTCTCAAGCGACTGGAAAAGAGTTTTAAATTTAAAATATAGTATTTGCACACCCGAGAAATCGTAATCAAAAAGTTAACATACTAAAGGCAATGTTATGTCGTTTTCGATTGGATGTTTTGAGTACTCCTTGTCCACGCCTTTTTCACTACTACTAGGGGAGAGGGGGGTAGTTTAGGACAGGGGCAGCTTAGGACATTGGCCAAAAAAGTATCAAAACAAATACTTTTTAATACTTAATCACAATTTTACAGTGGCAATTCTTCCTCAAATAGATATCTGATGACATTTGGGACGATATCAGCTTTCAAAAAATAATTAAAAATAAATGTTTGTTTTCCGCTACCCGTTGTATTTTTTTCGATCTAAGACGCAAGCATTTTCGAAAAAAACGCTGGAATCAACGCTGAAAAAGTTCTTTATTATCATATTGAGTTATTTTGTGATGATTTATTAAACAATATTTTTACTGTTTAAAATTGTTTAAAAAAAATTGGTTTTTATGTCTACTTGGGGCACTTTTGGACAGTAGATGAGGGGCACATGTGGACATGTCCAAACCATACTAAGTATAATAAATAGCGTTTCAAAAAGTGAACAGTGGATAGTATCCATACTGTAAATAAAATAAATTGGGTAGCGCAACAGCTCGTGGAGAACCAGGGCCTAGTGACTTACAACTCTCAAACCATTCCTGTGTGCGTGTTGTTGGCAGGAATGGAGGGACCTACAGTTTTTTGCCGAGTCCCAACGGCTAAGTCAGAAGCAATTTTTCATGAAAAGAATACTCTTGGAGGATTTGTCAGTTCCTCGCAAGAGGCAGTAGCTCGGATAAAACATTTCTGTTTTTAGGTAGCACGGCTGGGAATCGAACCCACACCTTCGGCATGATAGTCCTACGCACTAACCATGACGCCACGAGGTACTGCAACTTTTAAAAACATACTGTCGCCCAAGTACTTAGCACCTCAGAAGAAGATATAGACGTTTATTTCATCAAATCTTCGAAAATGAATTATGGCCTGGTTTATCTTCAAGCGAATAATCTTCCTTTCCAGTACGCTAAGGCATTAGAGAAAGACAATCTCCTACGACTTATTTTAACTAATGTTATGTTTTTAAATAATTTATTATTGTTTAATACGGAATAAAACTCGATTAAATGCCGTTTTCAAGGCATGTCCAAAACTGCCTCAGGGCTGTCCCCCTAGGAAGGCAGATTCGGACACTTATAACAGTTTTTTTTAAATAGAAAAATATATATGTATAAAATATAAACTAAGGTATGAAAGAGCATCTATTTCCAAGGAAAAATACCAAAGAACAACGTCATTCAAGAATAAATTTTATATTGTGATGTATGTGTGTTCCAGGATGTTTTTTGTAAAAAGTGTCCTAAGGTGCCCCCCTCTCCCCTACTCTTAATTTTCATACTGCATATAAATGGAATAGAGCGCTATACCAAACGAAAGTAGCATTAATAATTATGTGTAATAAATTACCACTTCGACTCTAACGTACTTGCTCTAATGTTCGACTTGCTTCCTTGCTTGGAACTTAAGAACTTTTAAAAGATGTAAGTTACTATAGCAAAAATACATATATAAAAACGAATTTTAAATGATATAAAAAGCATTTAATTCGTTCTTTTAATTTTATAAACAACTAGTAAAATAGCTTAGCGCTCAAAACCAAGTATGCCATTTTATTACTATTAAAAAAATAGAAATATATGCAAACAAAAATTAAAAATCGTTGGATTGGTTTTCTTAAAAACTATTTTTTTATATTTATAATTTAAGTAATATTAAAAAAAAAAGATTTGGGGTGCCAATTTTGAGTATTTATTAATATACATTTACAAATTTATTTAAAAAAAAAAAGTCATCACCTCGTTTTCAAAATATTAAATTTTCAAGTCAGTTTGAAATATTTTTAAAAAATCCAAAATTAATTTTTTTCAAAATTTTGATATATATTTTTATTGACATTTTAAAAGAGCTTTTGAGCCGTTAAACAGAAAACAGAAAATCAAAAAAACAGTTATATGGCAGGTACTGTTAATAACTGTTTTTGGAAATTTCTTTTCATACAAAAAAGTACACCTATATACAATAACAAACTGATTTTTTTATCAAAATCTTTGAAGTCGTTTTTGAGTTAGTTAGCATTATCTTTACGGTTGTATGGCAAGTACCGTTATTTTTGGATTTTAAACAAAATTTTAATTTCCCCTCTGGAGAGTTACAAAAAAAAAACCCTAACTTCAAAATTTGAAGAAAATCGCTTCAGTGGTTAAGACTGTAGGTTGAGGTACGCGCAGACAGACAGAATTGTACCACCCACTTTTTTCGTGTTCTCTATCTATATAATGTCATGTTTTATTGTTATCTCGAAATTTTTTTTAGCACGAATCCAATCCATATATAGTACCTACATTATGTATTGTACATATATCGCAAGAAGTAAACAATTTGAATAAAACTTACCTATAAAAGTTAAATATTTATTTATTTTTCTTTTTTTTTTATCCATTAGGTATGTTAAATGTTTGTTCTTAAGCTTTTTAGTGTTACTGAAAAGTTGTCCTCTTTTTTGCACCAAAAAAAATGGTCACCATATTCATAGGGGTCCCCCAGGCTTTTCCCAGGTATAAATGAATATAAAATATATGAATTCAATCTTTAAAAAATGATTTCGCTGCTGTAAAATTAATAAGGTATGTACGTACATAATGTAGATACATATGTCATTAGGGGTGTCGGAATTTTTTTATTTGTTTTTATTCAAAATGGGTATTGTGGATCTTGTAAAGGGTTTAGAAATAAGTAATTTTTGTTCTGGGACATTTGACAAAATTAAATTTTGAGACCCCGCGGCCGTTTTAAAAATAGCTCAATTCGAAAAAGCGGTCTGAAAAACCTATATTATATGAGGTCACAGTAACTAATAATGATTTTTTTTGCTTTTGTAACCTGTTGCTAAGAAAATAGCATTAAAATCTGCTTGTCAAAATATCATGACATAACTTTTTACGTTAAATTCCCCCGATAAATAGATCGAATTTCTAGATGTTTTGGATAGGTTTTACTTGCGATATATGTACATAAGTACTAGTTTTGAATTCGTGCAAAAAAAAATGTTGAGATAACAATCAAACATTTTTTTTTTTTTTTCCGTGGGTAGGTGCAAAACCTGCATCAGGCTCTATGAGGACCGGAAAACGCGTGCTCATAGAAGTGTGAGATTCTTACTACACTAAAACCACCTCCACTTCCCGATTGCAACTCAGTTGAAACTTATCTAGCAATTTATTTTTAACGAAGTTAAGTAACGTGTTGCAGGTGACTTTCCGGTGAAAGTTTCTGCTTATTCCGCGATTTTAAAGCGGTTTTGTGTTCACCGCACCAAGTCGGAAGGTTTTGTTCTTTGCAGACGGCGTACTAAATTCGACTCGTCAAGAATGTCAATAATCGTTGGATTAGCGTGATCTAATAGCCGATTTCTATGTTTTCGTGCGAAACTCTCAATTTCGTCTCGAACCGTATGAATCCCGAGATCCCTGTGAAGATCTTCGTTTCTTATATAACATGGTGCATTTACAAATGACCTAAGCAATTTATTGTCAAACGTTTGTAAGATATTTAAATTTGTATCGCAGGTACAACCCCAGAGTTGTATACCATAAGTCCAGACAGGTTTAAGTACCTGCCTGTATAAAATCAACTTATTATCAATACTAAGCTTGGAATATTTACCGAGTAGCCAGTTCATATCTCTTAATTTACTTTTTAATTCTTCGCATTTCTTTTTTACGTGCGGCTTCCATTTTAATTTCACGTCTAGAGTCATTCCCAGATATTTTGCCTCATTCGCAAATGGTACACGACCGGTATTAAGAAAGACGGGCAATCTATTTATTTTTTTATACGTAAAGTCCACGTGGACTGACTTTTGTTCATTGAGCGCTATTCGCCATGTTTTTGTCCACTCATTAACATTATTAAGAGCATTTTGTAATTTAATCGTAGCTTCGTTAATCGTTTTGCCTACTGCTAGTGTTGCAGTATCATCAGCAAACGTTGCTACGATAGTGTCTTCTGTTTGAGGTATATCACGTGTAAATAGAAGGTACAGAATTGCACCTAGAACACTACCTTGTGGTACCCCAGCCACTATTTCTTTGAAATTAGAATATTCATTTCCGTGTCTTACACGAAAAAGTCTGTTTTCTAGATATTCGTTTAGAATTTTATAAAGTCCTTCAGGCAGAACTTGTCTTAATTTGAATTTGAGGCCTTCGTGCCACACCTTGTCAAACGCTTGCGACACATCCAAAAAGACCGTCGAACAGATTTTCTTTTCTTCAAGAGCTCTCTCAATTACGTCGGTTATCCTATGCACTTGATCAGTGGTCGAATGCTTTCCTCTAAATCTGAACTGATGTTCAGGTATTAATTGTTTTTCTTCTATTATCGGCTGCAGGCGAAGGAGTAGTATTCTTTCAAAAACTTTTGATATTACAGGAAGAAGCGAAATCGGTCTGTAAGACTTCTTTTCATGAGATGGTTTGCCAGGTTTCAAAACCATTATTACTTCCGCCACTTTCCATTGGCTCGGAACATATTCTAACCTAAGGGCGGCATTTATTATATAAAGAAGGTTGATCAAACCTTTACGAGGAAGCATTTTTAGAATTTCTGCCGTGATTAAGTCATAACCTGGAGCTTTATTGGACTTAAGGTTTTTTATTTCTCTTTTTAACTCGGCAAGTGTAGCATTTCTAATTACGTAGCTGTCATTTGATGTTAAATTCATATTAAAATTTTCGTTGAGTACTTGTCCATCGAAAGGCTTAAATGTTTCCTTCAGGTAATCGGCGAATACCATAGCTTTTTCTTTGTCACTTTTAGCCCATTCATTTTGGCCTTTCTTAATAGGAGGCGCTAGAAGCTTTGGTCTTTTTGTTACTTTTATAGCTCTCCAAAGTGAGTAATTAGAATCTTTTCCTGCTGTCAGACTTTCGAGGTAATTTTCAACTTCACCGTTTTTGAAATCTGATATTCTCGTTTTAAGCAAATTACACAATCGATTTAAATTAGCTTTGTGTTGAGGAGCACGGGTTCGCTGCCATTTCTTGCGTGCTTTTCTTTTCTCTTTCACTAAATCTTTTATTTCTTGCGGATATTTTATATCTTTGCGGCGCGGCATTTCCCTTTGATAAGGTGTGTTATTCCATGCGGCCTTTGTATCATATCAACAAAGGTATCTACTGCGTCTTCAAGTTCGAGAGACGTTTGTAATGATATTCTTAATTCAACGCTGTCCTCGATATCTTTCTTAAATCCATCCCAGTTGGTTTTACCGTTTGTTAACCTGGGTGGTTTTTCAATTTTTATAAGACTTTCGCTCGTATTGAGTATGACGGCAGAATGATCCGAGAAGAGATCAAAGCTCTCTGTAATTTCAACATAGTAAGAGGGTATTCCTTTTACCATAAATAAATCGATTAGGTCAGGTATTTTTGACGGATCAGTTGGCCAGTAAGTTGGCTTTCCAGTTGAATGAAAATCGCAACTATTTTCCATTCCTGCCTCATATAGCATTCGACCTTTTTGAGATATGCATCTTGAGGCCCAGAAGGTGTGTTTTGCATTAAAGTCACCACCAACAATGAAGTTTGGACTTAGTGACTTTATCAGTGTCGTAAATTCACTCTTATCAATTTTGCAACGTGGAGGGCAATATATTGAAGAGACATTGAGAAAAATATTTTTAGTTCTAACCGGAACACTACTCAATTGCATTGATTCCACCTCTATTTTCAAGCCTATTGAGTGTTCAATGCACTTTTTTATATATAACGATGATCCACCTCTTGCTTTGTTTGATGGATGAACAGCGTGGTAGTCATGAAACCCGTGGATTTTAAGATTTGATTCATTTTTTGCATGCGTTTCTGATATCAAACATATGTCGATATCATTTTCCTGCATAAACATCTCTAATTCTCCTTGTTTTTGCCATAATCCGTTGGCATTCCATGTAAGAATTTTAAGTTTTTCCATCATACTTCATTACTTAACCTATCAAAGATAAGTCTATTTGTTTCACATTGTTCTTCAAGCTTCGAAAGAATTATTGAAAAGACTTTCGAAACCGGATCTGTTTCAGTATCATTATTAACGGGTATATTTTTGGCCGCTATTTGGGCATATGTTTCTGTATTACCTTGTTTTGATATTTTGTTCGAAGGTTTTGACACTGTTTTCTTTTCCTGATTTAAAGCTTTCCCTGATTTAAAAGTCTTGGGAGTTCCGTTTTTAATTAGTCTTGGTGGTTTTCTTTGCGTTTGGGCAGATTTTGATCACCGCTCTTTTGCAATTCTTTAGCTACTTCGCAGCCCCTATAGTTTGCCGGGTGATTTCCATTACAATTAATACACGTTGGTGGACTTTCACTTTTACCGTTGCAGTCAGCGGTTAGATGTTTTCCGGCACATTTTACACACCTTGGCTCTTTTTTGCAATAGGTTTGGGTGTGATTGAATTCTTGGCAGCGTTTACACTGAGGGACTAACCTTGTGCTCTTTCAATCAAACAATCAAACATGATATTACGATGATAGAGAACACCAAAAAAGTGGATGGCACAATTCTGTCTGTCTGTCTGTCTGTTCGTCTACAGCCTAAACGGCTTGATAGATTTTCTTCAAATTTGGTACATAGTGGTTTTTGGTGATTATACCCACAAGTTTTTTTTCATTTTTTTTAGAATCAAAAATAACGGTACCTGCCAACAATTTTTTTTGAGCAATTTTACATAATTGTATTTTTCTCAAAAACGGCTCAACAAATTTTCTTAAAAAAAAATCAATCAATTTATTTTAGCAAAGGCTTTCTTTGGGTGAAAAACCATTTTTCAAAAATAGTTATTAATGGTACCTCCCAAAGAACCATTTGTTTACCAAAATTTTTGAAAAAATATTTTTTGGATTTTTAAAAAATATTTCAAATTTTTTTTTGGAAAATCAAATAATTTGAAAACGAAAGGAGCGATTTTTTTGAAAATTGATACTTGAGAGTTTTTAAGTACTTTAAGTACATTTATAGAAAAAATTTTACATTTATGAAAAAATAACGGTACCTTCCATACAAAAGATAAAAATCCGCAAAGGAAAATATTTGTTCGCTTAAAAACGACTCCTAAGATTTTGATTAAACTTTTTTCAACTTAGATTTGTAAGATCTACTACCAAAAATTATAAAATTTTACACTTAGCAACTATTAATAGTACCTGTCATAGAACTTATTTTTTTATTTTTATTTTATCGTTATTTCAGATAAGATTAAATAATATTGCATATTAAAATTTTCAAAAAAAAAAAAAAGTTTTTGAATTTTAAAAAGTTTCAAATTTTTGTTTAAATTCGCTATCTCAAAACTAGTTGACAATTTTTTTTCAAATTTTGTTTTTATATACACATAAGTATATACCTTGCCAAGAAATGATAACGGTTTTTAGTAGAACAGTTCAATACAAGAATTTTTTTCTATGGCAGGGGGGGGTCTATCTCCCCCCGTTTGGTCAGTAGGGACATTTTCATAAAAAAAGTAGATTAGATTTAGATTAAACGATTTTTATTAATCTGAATTTTGAAAAGTTCACAAATATTATTATTATTACATAAATCAATATGACATGGCTTTGCCGTCTGCCTGATTGACAAAGGTTATTTAAAACAACAGAATTAAAGATAATATTAATAAAAGTTTTTTTACAATTAGATCTTAATTTTTCGCAAAGATTTTTTTAATTTCAATTATTATTTTACTCGTTTTTGCTAAAAGTTTCCTGATAGTATTTGTTGTCTGTACGCAAGAGCAATTTTGCAAAATTGAAATATTTTTGGTACATCCACCGCATTCAAAAGCTCGATAATTTGTTCATTTGATAGGTAATCATTTCCTAGGATATTTCTTCTTGTCTCCCTCAGAACTGGACATCTTCCAACAAAATGGAAGGTGTCTTCCCGTTCCTTCAAATTGCATATGCCACATATTATTGGTAGATCTGGTCTATGTGGTATGTAGTAAAGGCGAAGCAGTTCTCCTCTCAAACGGAATATGGTGGAAATTTCTTCAATACTACATGAATCTCGGAAATAGTTATTAAGCAGTAGATTGTGTTCAAGTTGGCTGTATATCTCCCTATGTAATGATCCCGATGCTTCTTCTAAGAACCTCATTCTGAACTGATCATCCATCCGTTCTATTAACTCATACATTATTGGTTTCCAGCTTCCAACCTCCTCTATATTCAGGTTCAGACTTATACCGCTTTCCCGAGCTAGATCCAACCATTCACTAAACCATCCCGTTTGGCTTCGGATTGCTTGCAGGGCTATTTTCTTCGGTAGCCGATGATTGGGCATTTTTAAAATCCTTATTATATAGTCAATGTGCAGTTTCAATGTTTTGATGAAAAGAGGTGACAGACCAGTTTCTAACATTATCATATAGTTGGGTGAGTTCGGTGGTAGGCGAAAGCATCTTTTTACGTAGAACCTCAGAAGTTTTTCTACAGTGTCATATCTTCTGACTCCCCATACCTGCGCAGCATAGAATAAAATAGACTCTGATACAGCCTCGAAAACTCTAAACTTACTGCTATGAGCGATATATTTATTGTTAAAACAATTTCTCCAAGCCACATTAATTGCGATCTTAGATTTCTGCAGCTTTCCTGGAGATGCTTTTCCATATTCAGATTCTTAGTTATATATACACCCAAATATTTGTATTCTTTAACAACTTCTACACTTTCATGGTTGAAGTACCATTTTTCATTTGTGGATGGCCTACCTCCACCATTTTTGAACACCATTATTTTTGATTTGCTTATGTTGACAATCAGATTCCATTGTGTACAGTATTCAAACAGTTTGTTCATCATAAGCTGTAAAGATTCAGGTGAGTAGGCCATAATAACTATGTCATCCGCAAACAAAAGAGCTTTAATTAAAATTCCTGCATACTCGATGCCTCCGGGCAGAAAGTCGGTTAAGTCATCTATAAACAGCGCAAACAGACTAGGACTGAGAGCACACCCTTGTCTTACTCCTGTTTGAGTTGGAACCATTCGGATATTGCTTCTCCGTTCCAAACCGATGCTCTTGTAGCGCCATACAGATTTTGAATCAAGCTTCCGAATTTGAGAGACATACCTTTTCCATATAACTTGTACCATAGTAATCCGCGGTCTACTGTATCAAAAGCAGCCTTCAGGTCTACAAAAAAAGCATAAAGTTTTTTATTCCGCGCGAGAAATGAATCGGCAACGGACTTCAGCACGAAAATATGATCTATTGTAGAATATCCTGCTCTGAAGCCCGCCTGAGTTTCCTTAGTAAACTGTTAGACGATATCCATTCATTTAGGCGTTTTAACAGTACTGCCGTAAAAATTTTGTAACTCGAATTCAGAAATGAAATGCCCCTATAATTTGCCGGGTCTGATGTATCCCCTTTTTTATAAATTGGAAAAATAAGCGCCTCTTGAAACTGTCGAGGTATAATTCCATTCTCAAATATTTTGTTAAATGCTGAAGTGAGTGTTTTGCTTAAATTCCATGTGCCGTATTTATAAAACTCCGCTGGTATCCTGTCTGAGCCCGCAGCTTTACCATCCTTCAAGTTACTTATAGCTTCCATCACTTCCATGTGGGTTATCGGTTCATCCAAAATATCATTGTGAAATCCAGGTGTAGCATATTGCAATGCCAAGTTATTACTAGATATTGGACTTAGAAGTTTTTGAAAGTGTAACTGCAAAGTTTTTGGACTTAAGTCGTTGCTTATCACGTACCTTCTGCCATTGAATTTTCGGGCCAAGCTCCAAAAATTGGTAGCGTTTCGAGTGCACGCTAGCTTCAAAGCTTCAGATTCGTGGTATGCCTTCTTTTTTCGCTTGCATATATTTTTGAATTTTGCGTTTGCTTCAATATAAAATTGCCTAGTTCGGTACTCACTAGATTTACGGAATGTTCTTAGCCAAGCGTAAGATATTTTCCTCGCCTTCATGCACTCTTCGTCAAACCATGGTTCTTTATACGGTGTTTTTCCTTTATGACTACTACTAGGATTTGCACGCTTTATTATTTCTTCAATCTGCTCCAGGTCCTTTACTTCACTGTCGTTTAACATATTACTTAGTTGGTAATTATACCTATCTGCATTGTCATGTTTCCACACTAATTTCGGAAGAAGCATTAAGTCTACGATTTCGTCGTTTATGATCTCCATATAATCGAAAGTTACTACAATGGGCATATGGTCTGAATAGGGTACATCTAATACTTCAAAGTTTGAAACATAATTATTCCATTCTCCTGACACGAAACTGTAGTCAATGACTGAGGATCCTTGACGTCCAACAAACGTAAATTCACCCAACGGATCGCCTTCACTGGTCCCATTCTGCAATCTTAATCCAAAAGCGTCACATAGTTCTAGTATTTTACTACCCCTCACATTGCTTGTTACATCTTTAGAATGTCTATCAAATCCTGCTAATACATTTTCCTCTCCTTCTTTTGCACCGACTCTAGCATTTAAATCGCCTATTATCAACGTATTGGAGCTGTCTCCGCTCATCATAATCTCATTCAGTTTCTCAAAGTCGCTTTCCCAGTTATTGCAGTTGAGATATGTTGGTAGTATGCGAAACTTTTTACTATCAAGCTCCATTAGAACAAAGCTCGTATCTCCAATACATTCAAATTTACATTTTACATTTTTTAAATCTTTTTTGTACCCAAAGTAACACCCTCCACTAGCTCTTCCTCTTGTATGTGTTCTTACAGCTGGGATTATTTTCAGTTTATAGTTTGCAAAATTATTTTCATAGTTAATAAAATTGGTCTCCTCGAGATAAGTTTCATATAAAAAAAATAAATCATATTGATTGACAAATTTAAAAAAATCATTAAAAAGGGACTTATTGCTTAAACCTGCAATATTATACGATAAAATTTTACATGGTTTTACATTTAAATTAATATTTTTATTATAATAAGGGCAGACGGCATTACAATTAAATATTTTGTTCCGTTTCCGCAACACTCGTCGCAGCGGCGCAGCTCTCATCAAACATCAGCCTTGTGTGTCCACCCTTAGGATTGTATTTCTGAACGCGTCCTGAAATCTATGCATGGTTTTTGAAAAAATGAATTTTAAACTCAAAATTTGCGAGAAAAAAGCATACAAAATAGGTTTAAAGTGCAATTTCTCAAAACTGTAAGATTATATATCATTTTTTTTCTGAAATTCGTTGCTCTAATTAATTCTTAATCAAAAATTGAAAACTAGATGATTCTATGTCTTCTAGTTTTTGAGAAAATTGAAAATTACTAAAACTACTACAGTACAAAACTCGAATGTTTGCTCGTTTTTTTTATGATCTAAGTGGGTATGCATATTTTGAACATTTCAACTGCTTTGTATATATTTGCTTAATCCAGATTCTTTAAATGCAAAAGAAACTTTGCATACACCCAACCTCGCACCTACCCCAAATCCTATAATGTGCCCAAGCAGGGGGGTCGCAGGAGGGCAGCACGCCCCCCCATACATACCTCACTGTTTATACGCCAGCCGTAATACGTAAGCAAGCAAAAAACAAACATCCCATACAAAAGTAGTTATAGTAATTATCGATTTTTTCAAAAACTAGAAGACATATAATCATCTAGTTTTCTGTTTTTGATTAAGAATTAATTAGAGCAACGAATTTCAGCATAAAAAATTATATATAATTTTACAGTTTTAATAAATTACACTTTAAACCTTTTTTTTATGCTTTTTTATCGCAAATTTTGAGTTTAAAATTCATTTTTTCAAAAACCATACATAGATTTCACTTGATTCAAAAACTGGCTAATAGAACAAAGTATTGGCTTTAAATAAAGATATCATACTTTGTTGTAAGTATTACCGTTATTTTTTAATATTTTTTTTTACATTTTTGGTACTGTTTTTATGAAATTGCCCCTCCCACCCAAACGGGGTGAGATAGACCCCCCCCCTCCCATAGAAAAAAATGCTTGTATTGAACTGTAACTAAAACCTAAACTAAAAACCGTTATTATTTCTTGGCGCCTAAGTTATCGTACTCTTGCCTATACCTTTGATTTGCATACCAAAATGTGTTCTTAAAAATGTTTTAAGAACTTTGTGTATAAAAAAATAATTTTTTAAAAAACCGCTCCAACGATTTTAATTTTTTTTCCATACAATCATATTCAATAAAGAATCAAGATGGAATTCTTTTTTATTCTTTTTTTTTCTACTCAACAACTTTCTTGAGCAACTTGAGCATATGTATGTAAATTTATCTCAAAGAAAAAAAGTCCACAGATACAAATTAAAAAAAAGTTGGTTTGGTAATTTTCAATTTTCTCGAAAACAAGTAGACTTAAAACCGTCTAGTTTTCAGTATTGGATTAAATACTAATAAGAGCAAAAAATAATAAGAAAAAAAGTTTAGTATGTAGTCCCACAGTTTGGAATAAATACAATAAAACGTATTTTTTTTCATTTTTTTCTATACTTTTGAGTTTGAAATTAGTTTTTTCAAAAACTATTCATAGAAATTTCTTGATTTAAGAACAAGGTAATAGAAGAGATTTCTAGCTTTGAAAAAATTTATAACACTTAATCGTAGCTATTACCGTTATTTTTAAATATTTTTTTCCATTTTAAGTGGTTCTTTTAGGAAAATTGCCACTCCCTCCCAAATGGGGGGAGATAGACCCCCCCTCCCAAAGTAAAAAATGCTTGTTTATAGATGTTCTACAAATCTTCATTATTATTTTTTGTCTCCTGAGTTATCGTACACATGCCATTTTTTGACACATAAGCGCTGACTGACCAGCCCTGTTCTAACGCTGGACTGACTGACCGGTGGTACTGTTATTTATACGTAATATGTAACATATATACCAATTTTCAGCCTTAATAAATTCATTGCACCACCATCGTGGTGATACAAGTTTGATTACATATTTAAGGCCTCGGCCACGCAGTAAGCGGCTGAGCGGCTAAGCGGCTAGCAGCTGAGTGGCAGCTCTAAGCGACGTATGGCCAGGCACTGAGCGACTGCTTTTGAGCGATTAGTAGTTAAAATGCCGAGATGGTCGAGACTGCACACACGAAATTAACAACTCAATGTTTACTTTGGCCATCTTTACTTCTTGCCGCTCAGAACATTACTAAAAATTAAAACAGGTTTGGTTGCTGAGCGGCGCCGCTTAGCCACTCAGAATTTTGTTTCGCCGCTCGCTCATAGCGTGGCCGCTTCTATGTGATTTCATATGTTTTATATTTTTTTTTCCGCTCAGCCGCTCAGCCGCTTACTGCGTGGCTGCGGCCTAAGACGCCTGTTCTACAGTTCGCTTGACTGACCGCAGTATGTGGGTGTACACAACCTCTCTAACCAACAGGCCAAATATAAGCTTTAATAAATTCAGAGCATTTTTTGGCGCTGGCTCTTGGACTATATTAACCGATCATCAAAAAAAAAAAGTATTTTATTCACCACAATTCATTTTATTTCACCTCAATTATTTATGACATGCGAGAATATTTGTATAGATTTTTTTTGCGCACGAGAACTGTAAACTAGGCTTTTACTTCCTAAAACTTCGAATTTCTACGTAAAATTTAATTTTTTATATGAACTTTGACAGAACTTCGTGCTAAATTCGTAGAAATTCTCAGTTTTGGGAAGTACGTGAAATTATTTGTGCATATTTGAAGAGATAAAGAGATTAATTTTAGCAGCCCCGGATCTATGGGGGGGGGGGGAAAACCGGGGCCTGTGCCCCGGGCGGCAGCTTACAAGGGCGCCATATCTATGTGACTGAAAAAACTGAGAATTGCGACGCTTAATGAAATGAAATGAATTGAGATGTGGCAATGGAATATCAAATTGTATTTCTTCGTCAACCTTTAGCAGTTTTTCTATTATTATTTCTCCATTTAAAATAATTTAAAATTAAAAAAGAAACGAGCTATAATACATTGTTTAAAGTTTTTCTGATGTTTTTTAGCAGTTTATGACATTGTATGTAAGTGTATTTTTACAAAACTTTCCCTCCTCCCTAAACTGTAGGATATAAATCCCCCTTCTTCAATAATAAAACATTTGAACTGTGTCCCTCAACAAGCGTCGCACCAAGCCGTACAAATCCTAGTCTTGCCTAAAGAATTATTTACTGGATACTGACAACTTTATTACACTGTATTTTAGATCTTTTTTAATTGACAACAAATCTAAATACTCACAAATGTAAGAAATCAGGTGCTCTACAAAAAACTGTTAAGTAAAAATTTTTTCGTTCCGATGAACAAAAAGTGAGATAAACGCTGAAAACCATTTTTACAATTTTCGTCAAAAATTTTTCATGATGCCGATAATTTTTGGAAACAAAAAATTGAAAAATTATTTTAAATTACAAAGTCAAATAATACATGTTACTCTCCGAGAAAATTGGATCTACCTTTTTCAACGCCCTTTTTCAAAATGACGGATAACATAAAATTTCCCACCAGCCAAAGACTGCTCTCACGCGTATCGAAGAACCAGCCAATCGTAAATTACTTGTGTTTTGACGTTGCTTAGCTCTCGTACAATTAAGGCTTGAAATTGTGTGTGTCAATTTCATTGAAATCGTTCAAGGAACAGCGGTGTAATAATATGTTAACATTTTTTGAAAGATCCTATTGTGAAATATTTGTTTCCGTTACAATTCTGTATCAGCTATCACCTGAGTAAATTTCATTGCAATCTCTCAAGAAAGAACGAAGTAGCAAAATGTTGACATATTTTAGAAACATCCTATTTTGAAAATATTTTTTTCTGCTAAAACTCTGTCTCAGCTATCATCTCTGTCAATTTCATTGAAATCGCTCAAGGAGCAACGAGGTCCCGAGGATTCAAAAACTTTTTTTCGGAACTTTATCTTGCGTAACTTTGGCTTTTCGAAATTGTGTTCTTTCGTAAATCTACATTTTTCTTTCTTCAGTTCAGGGAATGGATCTTCAATAGTTCTGCCATGATAAATTCGAGACGAACCATATTTTACAGATTCTTGCAGATTTGATTCGAATGAAAACGAATTTTATTAGGAACCAAAACATAAGATTCGTGATCGAATCAAAATCAAAATACTTTTGAATTGTTAACGAGAGAACGAATCATATTTTATCGTTCTACGAACCTTGGTTGTGTATCGTCTTTGTTTATGCATTGTTAATTTTCTTATTCTATAGTAATAAGTTGCTGAATAGGTATGGGCTGCACATCCATTAAAAAGTTTTACTCTCCCAGTGGCAAAAAATCCAACCAAGCAGATATGTGTTTTTTTTTTTCATTTTTATCAAAAACGGCAAGGGCGCCAAAATCAAGTCTTGCCCCGATTCGGAAAAATCGTAGATCCGGGGCTGAATTTTAGCATAAATTGTGTGGCACACTTGCGTTTGATTAGAAAAATTTACAAATCTCAAGTTCAAGTTAACGCAATGATTAGATCAGAACTCCTAGAAAGCTATATACAGAATTATTTCGAGAAAGAACAGATTGCTGTGCCAAATTTCTCAATAAAAAAAATGGGAGATATTCAAACAGCAAGCAGCTGAATCATTCACACAGTTATTTCATAAAGCAGCTGAAGATGTGAGCAATTTTATCGCGCTAGACTACACAATAATATAAGTGGAAGAAATATTGCTCTGCTAAATTTCATCAGTTATAGTTTAAACCTTTAATCATGCAGACCCAAAAAAGACTTAGCAAATTCTGTTGGCTTTTGTGGTTGACTTTGCTTTCAGTCGAAGCAGTGGATTCGAAATCAAGAAATTTCTTCAAATATGATAGAAGAACGGTTATAGTACATGAACAGAATAGCGAAGGTGAAATAGTGACAGAGGTAAGAAAAATGTCTTCATATAGAAAATGCATACGCTTTCTGAGGTTTCCTTCCTTAGATCGGATTCAAGCAAGTGAAGACGGGTGGCTGCCCAGATAATACTACAGTTCGATGTTTGCCTTATTGTGAGAATGGATGCTTGAATGGTATATGCGAAGCTCCCGGGAAATGCACCTGCAGCGTCGGTTACACAATTTCTAACGAAACCAACAATTGTCAGCCAATCTGTGATGGGGGGTGTGGAAACGGCATATGTATTGCCCCTGGAAAGTGCAATTGTAACGAGGGTTATTCTATGTCCAGTAAATCAGAGAACTGTGTACCAGTTTGTGAAGATGGTTGTTTGAATGGATCATGCGAGGCTCCTGGGAAATGCACTTGCGATATCGGTTTTGCAAAATCGAACGAAGCTAACACCTGTCGGCCAATCTGTGATGGGGGATGTCAAAATGGACTATGTACTGCCCCTGGAAGATGTCATTGTAACGAGGGTTATTTTATGTCCAGTAAATCACATAAATGTGTGCCAGTTTGTGAAGATGGTTGTTTGAATGGAACATGCGAGGCTCCTGGGAAATGCACTTGCAATATTGGTTTTTCAAAATCAAACGAAGCAAACAATTGTCAACCAATCTGTAAGGGGGGATGCCAAAATGGGCTATGTACTGCCCCTGGAAAGTGCCATTGTAGCGAGGGTTATTTTATGTCCAGCAAAACACAAAATTGTGTGCCAGTTTGTGAAAATGGATGTTTGAATGGTATATGCGAAGCTCCCGGGAAATGTACTTGCAGCACCGGCTATACAATTTCCATCGAAAACAACTTCTGTCAGCCAATCTGTGATGGGGGATGCCAAAATGGCGTATGTACTGCCCCTGGAAAATGCATCTGCAACCTGGGTTATTCTTTTTCCAAAGAAACCAATGACTGTCAACCCGTATGTGACGAACGCTGCGAAAAAGGTGTTTGCATTGCTCCAAATAAGTGTTTCTGCACATCCGGTTACAAAAGTTCTGAATATGGGGAATGTGCGCCAATTTGCAAACAAAATTGTATAAATGGATTTTGTGTAGCACCAAATAAATGCAAATGCAAAGAAAACTTCACAACTTCTTTAAATATATGCGTTCCAAAAAGTATGGGACCTGTGTAAAGTTAATAATTAACTTTGTTTTGGCACCTGTACCATATAAGAGAGAAAATTTGACATGAATGTGAAATAAGAAAATGTACGTAAGATCAAGTATAAAATAAAGCCCTTGTTTTTAAAATATGATTATGTTTAGTTTTGTGGAAGTGATTAATTAATAATTTTATTTTATCAGATACTGAATTGCTCTGATTCAATCAAAACAATTTATGTCAAACCCAAATAATATGCACGACTCGATCCCACGTATTTGCTCTTATGTTCAAGAGGCTTAGGGCTTAGAAAATTGTTTTTAAAGTAATTTTTTGGGATGCAAATTTTAAGTATTTATTTATGTGCACATGAAAATAAAATTTCCAAAAAAATTGTCGACCCGTTTTTGAGATATCGAATTTTCAAAATATTAGTTAAAATTTTTTTTTTTAATTCAAAAATTTCTTTTTTGAAAATAAAATAACAACAAACACAAAGTTTAATTTTTCATTTTATTTTTAAATGGTTTAATGGGTTCTAACCAAATGTGATTCGTCTTAAGCAATACACTAATCTGGCATACAAAGAAGAAGAGCAGTTATAAATCAAAACATTAAAAGAGAATTGAAGATGACTACATTTTACATTAGAGTAAGAGAGACATTCAATTATTTGACCAGGTTCAACAAATTAGACATAATAGCATAAGCATGCGAGACTCCTGGGAAATGCACTTGCAGTACCGGTTTTTCAAAATCAAGCGGAGCTAACACCTGTCAGCCAATCTGTAAGTGGGGATGTCAAAATGGGATATGTACTGCCCCTAAAAAGTGCCATTGTAACGAGGGTTATTTGATGTCAATCGAAACACAGAAATGTGTGCCAGTTTGTGAAGATGGTTGTTTGAAAGGAGTATGCGAGGCTCCCGGGAAATGTACTTGCAGTATCGGCTTTACAAAATCAAATGAAACTAACACCTGTCGGCCAATCTGTAAAGGGGGATGTCAAAATGGGTTATGCACTGCCCCTGGAAAGTGCCATTGTAACGAGGGTTATTTTATGTCCAGAAAAACACAAAATTGTGTGCCAGTTTGTGAAAATGGATGTTTGAATGGTAAATGCGAAGCTCCCGGGAAATGTACTTGCAGCACCGGCTATACAATTTCCATCGAAAACAACTTCTGTCAGCCAATCTGTGATGGGGGATGCCAAAATGGCGTATGTACTGCCCCAGGAGAATGCATCTGCAACCTGGGTTATTCTTTTTCCAAAGAAACCAATGACTGTCAACCCGTATGTGACAAACGCTGCGAAAAAGGTGTTTGCATTGCTCCAAATAAGTGTTTCTGCACATCCGGTTACAAAAGTTCTGAATATGGGGAATGTGCGCCAATTTGCAAACAAAATGTATAAATGGATTTTGTGTAGCACCAAATAAATGCAAATGTAATGATAACTTCATAAATTTCTTAAATAATTGCATTCCAAAAGCTAATGGAGCTGAAATATAAAGTTATTAATGATCTTTGTTTTGGCACTTGTACCATAAAGGATGGAATATTTGACATGAAATTAAAATAAGAAAATATACGAATAACGAATAAGTATACATAAAGCCGTTGTTGTAAAAAGATGACACCTTTAGTTTTTGTGGAAATAATTAATCAATAAATTTATTTTATCAACAAAATCAATTGCTTTTTATTATTATTATTTTACAAGTTGTATGTATCAATACGCTTAGGAAAATCGTATGAAAATCTTTCGGTGCACTTTTCTCGGCAAATACTCAACGGAAATGCATGAACGATGTACCGTTGAGAAGGGGTTATCCCACAGCCACAGATTATGTGCAGAATCTAAAAATTATGTGTTTATGTAGCTGTTACTGTAGGTAGTGGTTATTTGCATTTTTTGAGGTTATTGAATTTTATCTTTTTAAGGGTTGGGCTCAGAAGTATGGAATTTTGGGGGGATTGTGAATAATAATTAAAGATTTGGTTTTTCGGTGAAAAATTGGAATATCGAACCTACCATGATTCGGAGAAGACTACAGTCTCATATATTTTTGTTCAATAATATCTCATGTAAGCGAAACACATGTTTTTTTGTACAGTATCCCAGGGGAAAATGTCCAAAAATTCAACGAGGAATCCCCAGCTCTTTCCTCAAGGAATGTAAGCTACACCCAAGGATTTTGAGTTGAAAGTTGGCATTGATGCTCACAAGTGATTTTCTTGGTGAATATTCAGTAGTGAAATCACTAAGAACGTGTTACTTGTTAATTCTATAATGAATTGTATTTGATGTAAAATACCATGAATATAATATGTACATCATAATGATATCGTGCGTGGAGTTGCTTTTTCACCAGCCAATTACCCTTAGCTGAGATTTTTCATGAATGTTCACCAAGGGAATCACTTTATAAATGGAACTCACTTAATCATATAGTGAAATCATCAACATCGCTAGTGTATTTTCGAATTTAATATTAAAACGAACCAAAAAGCAGTTCTCATTTCAAATCAAAAGTTATACTAGCGTTTTAATGAACGCAATTTGAGCAATGGTCAGTTCATGTTACATTGATTTTCTTACAGAAAGCCACTATGAACTATATCCAACAATTATACTATTCATTTTCGGTGGTGTAGTCGCGTATATCCGATTTTCGTAGCGTAGGTTCAACTCCTAGCAGGGCTTACTTCTTTTTTTTTCCTAATATAATTTATCATTATTATTATATAAATAAAATAAATAATCACAAAATAGAGCCCATTTTGTTTTTAGTTTTATTATTTATTTCTACCCTTAATTTTCATTTTTCAAAATGACTTGCTCTGCAAAAAGTTGTACAGAGAGTTCAAATTCTTCCCCACTGTTTACCTGTTTTGGACCTTGTGGGAATCTTTACTACGCAAAATGCATCGGTTCGACTAATGCGTTTATTGAGAAAATTACCAATTCTAAACTTGCGTATTGGTATTGCACCGATTGCCGTAAGCTCTCCTTGTCTCAGCTGGCTTTTAAAATGCCTAATTTTAAAGCGGATATTATGAAACTTTCAAAGGGGTTTGAATTCGAAGAACTTCTAGTAATTTTGGTTTTAGTTCATTAAAACTTTCAAATGACCCGGCAGACGTCGGTACATCTACTGATGATCTACTACAGGACCCTCTTCCTCTTTTGATCCCACCCACTAAAGATGATTTGCCTGCGCAATCCAGCTCAACTGAACGTACTGATAACGAATCAGTTGCGAAAAAGAACAACAAAAGGGGACGTTATAATACCGTAGTTGTAAAAAACTCCGGTCCACCCGCTAAAAGAACAAATATAGTTATTAGTCCCCTTATTGATTTAGAATTAGCTCCTCCGGCTGAAGTTATAAATCAAAGTTCAGTGATGGGCGGGTTGTTCTACCATTCCCATCTTAGGCCATTCGATAACCGATCCTAGGCCAATAAAAGCTGTTTCAGATGATTAGTATTTTCTTCAGACGCTAATAGTACTCTGGTTCTAGAATCTAGGTCCGGAATTACTAACATAGATAACTATCATCCTCCCTTGGATTTTTGTTTGACCTGAGCGATCACCTTACTGAAAACAGTAACAGCCCTATTATTGACACGATTCAAAACTAGTTTCAATGTAAAACTAGTTTTATAGGGGTTTCGAGTTGCAGGTTTTGAACATATTGGTATTATTCAAACAAAAATTGACATTTAAAACTCTGATTTCGAGCATAGCATAGCATATACACTGACTTTTCAAAAGCATTCGATCAACAAAGTCATGAAATTATTGTATTCAAACTTAAAGCCTTTGGTTTTCTAACTTTTGTTACATCATGGATTAAGTCATACCTTGAAAAAAGATCTTACATTCAGAAATTGTCTTTCAAACCCATTTAGTGCTCACTCGGGTGTACCTAAGGGCAAGGCCGTAGCCAGGGAGGGATCACAGGGGTTTGATTCCCCCCCCCCCCCCCCCGAAATTTTTTGAGAAAGACATTTGTAAATAATACTTTTGTAGTACCTCGTGGCTTGATGGTTAGTGCGTAGGACTGTCATGCCGATGGTGTGGGTTCGATTCCCAGCCGTGCCACCTAAAAACAGAAATGTTTTATTCGATGTACTGCCTCTTGCGAGGAACTGACAAATCCTGCTTCTCATTTAGCCGTTCGGACTCGGCAAAAAACTGTAGGTCCCCTCCATTCCTGCCAACAAACACGCACACAGGAATGGTTGTGAGTTGTAAGTCACTAGGCCCTGGTTCTCCATGAGCTGTTGCGCCACCCAATTTATTTATTTTTATTTATTTAAATAATACTTTTCCATTTTAGTATGAAAGTTGTACTCAAATTTTTGCGGTACCTAGTTATTAATTAATTTAATTTAATTAAGCTCACTATTTACATAATTTTTAATGAATAAAGGTACCTTTCTACCATCATGATTTCTTAAGTCAGCTTAAAATGAGATTCGTGTTAAAGAAGAAAACTTCAATTTTTTAAAAAATTTTGGATCTTGACAATTTAAAGTTTAAAGGCTGAATGCAAGATATGGTAGACAAAATGCTATACACAAAATGATTCACATACACAAGCTTCTTAAAATTTTGGCGACTTCAACGGTCTTAACATGCACATCGGAAAGAACTTTTAAGACAGTGAAACGTCTAAAAACTTAAACTAAAGAGATTCAACCGATGAAGATAAACTTTAAGGGTTGGAGTTATTGTCAGCTCATCAACAAATTGAGACTAACACTGAAGAAGTTAATATATCTCTCATAGGAGTGAGTTTTGGGTATCAAATTAAATGTTTGACGTTTAAGCAAAGTTTACAGTTCCCATGCAAAAGAAAAATCAATTTTTTAAAATATTTGTTCACATATTCTGTGCTCAATTTTGTATAGTATTTTAGACTTAAAATGTTTGCCTTTGCTTAGGCCACCCATTGAGTCATTAATTAACTCCTTATTAACAAATTATAGGCCTAAAAATGGAAAACAATACATTTTTGACGCAAAAACAATTTGCATGGAAGTAATGCTGTGAGGTGAATATATTTTTTTGTTTGGAAGTGTACATATTTTTAATTCACCACACTTTAGCTCACGCGACACAATTGCCCAATGGCTTGGTAGTTCCATGACAGGATTGGTTCTTTTTTGCATTAATCTATGTATAAGCGAATCATGCAAAAAAGTAATTTTGTATTTCACCTCAATAATTTTTGACATGCGAAAATATTTGCATAGATTTTTGCACAGGAACTGTAAACTAGACTAGACTAGCGACGTATCTATTTTCGCGCAAAAAATGTGTTTGGAATTTGTATTTTGCTTTAATATAAGAAAGTACATCGTGGCATGATGATTAGTGCGTAAGACTGTCATGCCGAAGGTGTGGGTTCGATTCCCAGCCGTGCCACCTAAAAACAGAAATGTTTTATTCGAGGTACTGCCTCTTGCGAGGAACTGACAAATCCTCCAAGAGTGTACTTGTCATGAAAAAGTGCTTCTCACTTAGCCGTTCGGACTCGGCAAAAAACTGTAGGTCCCCTCCATTTCCTGCCAACAACACGCACACAGGAATGGTTGAGAGTTGTAAGTCACTAGGCCCTGGTTCTCCACGAGCTGTTGCGCCACCCAATTTATTTATTTATTTATTTTTTTTAATATAAGAAAATCGTTTAGCACGGACATTTTTTTTTTTTTGAGTATAATTTTTTTTCACCACCAACCTTTTATTTTTACTCAAAAGAATTGTTAACTCAGCTTAAATGGTGAAATATTTTTTCGAAAAATTATATCCCCCTCCGAAATAATTGTCTGGCTACGGCCTTGCCTCAGGGAAGTCATGATGTTACTTCATGTATCCGATGTAGTAATATTCTTATATGTATATGCTGATGATATGAAAATTTTTAAAACAGTACAATCTAATCAGGGCCATATTCTCTTGCAGGCTGATACTGACAATTGTAATATTTGGTGTGGGGAAAACGGCCTTTCTCTTAACCACGGCCGTAGCCAGACCTACGCTCACCCAAAAATATATAAAGCTCACAAAAAAAAATGCAGAGATATTTTAAGATTTTCCAAGTTTTCATTGTGAGTAAAAATATTTGTTTGCTTTGAAATAAAATTTAAAATGTATGCAAAAATACCTATCTTCCCGTTTTAGCCGCACACTTTGATTTTTTCGTCAGTAAACCGAGTACTCGCCGGTTCATTGCGCTATTTGTGTTCTTGTGTGCTCATGTTGTCAGTCACTTGATCTGTTATTTTTCAGTCAAAAGTGTGCTCCGATTATGGAAAATTATGGAATAAACAAAACAGAATAGCCTTAAAGATTTTAAACTAATTGGTTTCCCCTTGTGTTCATAGCTTAAACTAAAAAGGACTTTAAGAATCTGTTAACATTTTGTAAGAACTGTCAGATATAGAACTGCAAAGCAAAAATAAAAGTAGGTTTTTTATCTTACGACGCTTGATAGATCGGGAAGACCCATTCGATACGCGAACGATTTTATTTGCGATTCTGAAATCAGATCCAAAAGCATTTTTTCTTCTTTTCAGGGCAAGAACTGTCATTGCGGCAAAATTATGTAGACAAAATTATGATTTTCTTTTTAAAAAAATGTGAGCTCACCCAAAACAGCCGTCAGCTCACCCATATATTAGATCCTGGCTACGGCCGTGCTCTTAACCCTCTTAAATGCCAAACTATAACTTTCTCTAAAAAACGAATAGTGAGTGCTTTTGACTATTCCATTCCACAGCACACACTCTGTCGTATTTTTAGATTCTAAGACCTGGGTGTTCACTTTAGTTCTGATCGGCCATTGCAAAAATTTCGAAACCAAGCAAGTCGATTTCAAATTAAGGAAACAAATATATTTAAATATGCCAATATTTAGAGTATATATAAGAGTTAACGGAAAAACTGTAGATATAAAATTCTACTTGTTGTTGTAAAATAAACAAGTGACCAAAAAAGCTCATACTTTATCTTCCGTACTTGCGCATTTTTCGGCATTTTTGCTGCTATCAGTTCTCTATAACTTGTGATGCAAATGGCGATATACGGTGAAGTTTTTATAATTGTTTTCAATGCACTACTTATATTCGGAACTATTTTCTTTATAGGAGTGCTGTAAAAATAGTAATACGCTTCGAAATGACTGAACATTTCATGTCTTCTCCATTACCGAAAAATGACAAAAGTTGGTATAAATGGTGAAATATATTAGTGTTTGTAAAACTATTCCCCATACAAAGCAAGGCTTGAAAAAGGTCTATCGTGGATTTTTTATAGATTTTTTATATCATGTCTAACTGTCTAAAACAGGGTAACGGAGAAGACAAAATTGCACTTTCTCATGCAAATTTCAACGACTCAAAGGAACTATTTTTTTAAGTCTGAATTTCCTTGATCCCCACGCTTAAAATGGATCAAAGTAACTAAAAAAAAAATTAATGTTAAATTTCTTTTAAATTGATTGACGTTTACACGTGCTAGCGAGCACTTGAAATTTTTCATATAAAATACATGGTGTTTTCACATTCTTTTACTCAAAGTGCCGGTAAGAGTGTAAACGTTGATTGAAAAACTTTAAACTTGGCACATATACTAAGTACCATAAAGAGTATACAATTATATTTTATTTATTTTCTTAAAAAATAGTTTCACCATTTAAAATAGCAACACATGCCCAAAAACAATTAGGTATATTTAATTTAATTTTTTAATGGGGTGGATACTATACAAAACTATTGAAAATATATTTTTTGATACTCCTTACGGTAGTTAATTTATGTGCCAAATTTAAAGATTTTCCATCAACTTTTACAATTTTGCTGATATTTTGAGTAAAAACTGTGAAAACCCCATGTATTTTGAATTAAAAATTTCAAGTGCTCACTAGCACGTGTTAACGTTAACTGATTTCAATCAAATTTCATTCACATTTTTTTCAATTACTGAATCACTTTTATCATTGATAAGAATAATTTAAAACAAAAAAGAAATCTTTAATCGTACGTGTCTTCTCCGTTACCATTAGCTGTCTTCTCCGTTACCATCTTTCATATTTTTTTCTGATAGTAAAATGGAACTTGGCATTAAACCAAGGATCGTTTTTGATAAATGTTAGCCTTATGAACGTGTGCAAAAAAAATCCACTTCATAACTTAATCGACGGCGCAGAATTTGAAACTTCAAGGCAAACGTCTGATATCTCTAAATCGTATGTGTCTTCTCCGTTACCATCTATTTTTTTGTATACACTTATAGCCTATTGAATAGAAAATTGTCAAATTCGGCTTGGTTTTCAAGTTACACCAAAAATATTGAAAAGTGGCCAGTGTGACCATTCTCTCATAAACGCATGGGTGAATTTAGTAGCATTTTCGGTTTTAAGCATGCTTATGGGCCAAACAAATATATTCAATAATAAAAACCCTTGCACGTAATTGTTCCTTTGTACCCCTCATTTCCCGGTCTCCCAACTAACAATTTAACTTGTATAAGGTCCGATTTTTCGAATTTGGTAAACTATAGCTCGCATAGAACTAACATTAGCCTTTATTATTCAAGCCAACCGTTTTCCAATATTAATTTTGGAAAATAGCCTGTTTAATGACTTTTAAATTGAAATTGGCAAGTTGTATACAAGTTTTGTATGCTTTAGTATGAAAAAGCCTGTTTAAGGCCTGTCCAAATTGTTTTACTGAAAGTAAATAAAAACATTTTTTATACGGCTTGCTTTAATAAGCGTGTTACACCCAGCGGCAAGATTTGATATTTCTCTGTAGTTGAAAGTATTCTGCAGCGGGCTTAACAAATATTCGAAAGTGTTCGTCGTTCATATCAATAGAATAAAAACATATAATTACTAAAAGACGTATTTATAAAAAAATAGTGAATAATTAATAAGAAGTTATTGAAATATTAAATGAACTTCGTTTTCAAGTGCCCAAAGTCGATTAACAATATGAAACGCGCGTTCGCCAAAGTGTTCCTCGACTGATGTGTTTTTGTATGAGTTCGTGTTATTTTTTTAATTTAAATAAATGCACAACTATTTTTGTTTATTTTTGCAAAACTTTTCTCGTAAATATATTTGTTTTTAATCTAACAGAACTACGCAAGAAAAATGAATGCACATTTGAATATTTGTTATGAGTTTGTTTGTACATAAGTTTGTTTATTTTTTGCCTCAAATCTACTGTCAAATGGCACACGCACAATCCCAAAAAAAAATATTTTCTTGCAAATATCTTCCAACCAAAAAATCGTTATGATATCGTTGTAAGGAATTCGGTATTAAATCATTTACAACTACTATGTTTTTTTTAGTAATAATGACATTTTTTGTAATTTGTTTTGAAAGATAAAATAAAATGTTTAAAGCAAACCTATTGAAATTAGCCTTTTTCTTGAATTATTTTGTTTTGCTTGTGATAGATGTTGCCCTCTGTAAGGAAATATAAAGTTTTTATAAAATGTTGGTAACAAACTTTTAAAAATGATTTCCTTCTTTCGTGAGCTATTTCGATTTGCTTCTGACAGATGTTAAATTTAAGCATGAATGAATCGCAGGTACTTGCTGTTATAAACAAATAAATGTTTACCCAAAACATAAAGACGAGATGAACGATTGTAAGGATTTAAGTTTTTCTTTCAAACGACCAGAAAATTTAAAATCAAATTATGGTTCAATAGAAATGGAAGTATAACGTGTGATATTTTTAAATCATTTATTCATTTATTTTCAAAGTTCTTGTCATAAGAATGTATGAAAAATGTTAAAGATTTAAACATTAACTTGAAGGATCTTGTAGGTACTTTGTATGTTTTCAAACACTTCAAGAATCAATTGATTCACACTTAAAACAAAATAAAATGCACGACTGGATCGCACGTACTTGCTCTTATGTTCAAGTTGTGTGGGGCTTAAGAACTTTAATAATATTCAAGTAATTATAGAAAAAGTATAAAAAAGCATTTAAATCGTTCTTTTAATTGTTTAAACAGCCTGATAAATAACTTAGAGCTCAAAAAAAAGTATGCCATTTGATTACTTAAGAAAATATAAATATATACAAAAAAAAAAATTAAAATCGTTGGAGCCGTTTTCTTAAAAATTAATTTTTTATATATAAAATTTTTGTAACATTTTTCAAAAAAAAATTTGGTATGCCAATTTTGAGTATATATTAATATACATTTAAAACTGAAATTTCAAAACAATTCATCAACCCGTTTTTGAAATATTGAATTTTCAAAAAAAAAATTTGAATCTTTTTTTAAAAATCCAAAATTTATTTTTTCAAAAATTTTGGTATGCAGTATTATTTATATTTCAACAAAGCTTTTGTGCAAAAATTATCATTGAAATCGGATGAGCGGTTAACGAGAAAATCAAAAAACAAAAAAAACGTTATATGGCAGGTACTGTTAATAAATGTTTTTGGTAATTTTTTTTCTTACTAAAAGGAAAATCATACCTACAGTAATACACTGATTTTTTTTTATCAAAATCGTTGCAGCCGTTCTTGAGATAAATAAGCTTTTCCTTAACGGTTGTATGGCAAGTACCGTTATTTTTTGAGCTAAAAAAAAAATTCCAATTTCCCCTCTGGAGAGTTACAAAAAAACCTTAAGTCCAAAATTTGAAGAAAATCGCTTCAGTGGTTTAGGCTGTAGGTTGAGGTACGGACAGACAGACAGACAGACAGACAGACAGACAGACAGACAGACAGACAGACAGACAGACAGAATTGTGCCACCCACTTTTTTCGTGTTCTCTATCATCGTAATGTCATGTTTGATTGTTATCTCGAAATTTTTTTTTTGCACGAATCCAAAACTTGCCCTATAGTACCTATATCGCAAGTAAAAAGTACATAACAAGATTAAAGAAAAACGAATTAGGTTTTTTTGATAAGACCAGCACATAGCCTTTGCTACTCATTTCTTGGTGGTAAAAGTGTATAGGCTGTGAAGTATGCGTCAAGTGTATCAACTCATTAAAATTTTTACATGACTCTTTTGAATTGGAGATGGCCTAGTGGGTTACGCGCTGGATCGGTAATCGGAAGGACGTGAGTTCAAACCTCGGAAAAGTCATGTAAGTTAGTAACATTTTTTCATATAAAAAATTCTTCACATTTCAGAACAAAAAATAACGCAGTTCAAGCCCCCCTCCTGTGGAGAAAATAAACCCATAAAATAAAATTAATAAATATTAAATAATTGAAAGCAAACAATTTTTTTTTCAATACAACTGCATTGAGTGGCTTTTATAAGGCCTTAATGCAAAGTCTATATATGACCTTTCAAAGGTCTTATTATACAAGCCATTAGCTTTCGTATAATTACTTGTTTAGTAGAGCAATATTTTGCCTTTTTAAGGCCTTATTACACAGTTGATCGGAAGCAATTTGATTGTATAGCACTTGCGATGACAGGTTTTAAGGGAATCAAATAGCTTGTTTAATGTCAGCCAAAATGATTTGTATAAGGTCTGTTTAAGTTTCTATACAAGCCAGAAAATAGCTTGTATTAACACTTAAACAAGTTAAATTGTTTGTTGGGCTATTCAATAGACTTTTACTGAATTTCATAATTTTTTGGTGAAACTTATGTGTCGTGTACTATGTGAGGAATTCTTAAAAACCACTGAGTTTCATAAAAAAATATTAATTTCTTAACAAGAAAAACCATACAAGCGTCCTATTGTTCTTTCCGTTACTTTGGAATGGCCGTGATCTAGATTTCATAGTACATATTAATTATATTGTAAATAAGGCGAGTTCCATTTAACTATCCGTATGTTACTCTTTCTTTATACAATTGCTATGTAAGACCCTATCTTGAGTACGCCTCCCAAGTATTGACTATGGACTCCATTTTACGAAATTCACAAGAGCCGTATTGAATCAACAACATAACTTCATTCGTTTTGCTTTGAAAGTACTTCCTTGGGCTGATCCGTATAACCTGCCACCTTATGAACACAGAATCATGCTTCTGCACCTTCAAACTTTTGATCAAAGGCGTGTTTAATAATGATTTAATATTTTTTCATCAACTTATCAGTGGCGAAATTGACGCTCCTGACTTATTAGCCTGTATAGGTATTAACTACCGCGGGGGATCCCACCACCTACGAAGATTTGAACTTTTTCACGTTCCTTTTCATAGAACCAATTATGGTATTCACGAACCTCTTAATCGTATGTGCAAACTTTTTAATTTAAACGCTGCCTCTGTTGATTTTAACATAAGTAAAGTAGGATTAAAAACATTGTTATGAACCAGTGCTCCTACGAGAGTGGAGCATTGGTTATTTAATACCTTATTTAATTGTTTTATACTATGTGTCTAATTTTGTTTATTGTTTAATTTTGTTAAATTTTTATTTATTTATGTGTTCATGTGCTTGTGTTAGCTTTGCTTAATCTACTTACCGATTGTAGAACGCAGCTTGCTTTAAGCTCACTACAACACAGAATTCTGAAGTGTAAAAAAAAAAAACAAGATGAGAGTTTATAGTGACTAAAAAAATCACAAACTTAGGACTCTGTCATCGTTGAAATCGTCGTATTTCTCGAAATATGATTTTTTCAAGGAAATTGTATTCTCAGTTGTAAGAATTGAACTCAGTTGAATTTTTGCACCAAGTAAAAGAAAGAGGGTGATGCTATGAAAATAATGAAGTGATGAAAAAAGGCAACACCTTTTTCTAATGAAGAAATCATGCATGTTCCTCGCAAAAAGTATTTGATGAATTCACTGTGCTATTCATCAAAATTTTTCCTTGAAGACGAAATTTCCTAAACTTGAAAGGCTACATACATTATTGTCGCTCCAAACATGAATAGTCCAGTCAAATTAGACATTGACCCGGTCATTTGAAAAAACAAGCTGAAAATTGGTGAAAATGTTGAGATTGATGTCTTGAATGAAATGTATAAAATCCCAACAAATACGACTTGGGGAGAATTTACCATCTTGGAAAAAATGCCGCCATCTTGAGTTTTTCGTTTTTCGAGTAAAGCTTTGGAACCAGTACCCGATTACGGTGGTTTTTGCACCAAATGAAATCACATTCGTTTATTTATTTGGAACACTTAAATATTGAAATATAAATATATTTCGATCTTGGAAAATTAAGTTATTTGTTTAAGAGAAACATTAATTTTGTTTGATTTAGGGTTTGTTTCACAATGTCTGAGTAAAGTTCTGATTTGTTATTCGACAATTAAATTATCTGGAAATTAAATCCTCTCATTAACGAACTTTGCGTTTCACAATGATCAAAGTATTAAAATAATGTGTCAATTAGTTATTCGAAAGTTATTCCAGTTTTCCAGACAAAATAATTTTGACAGAATGAAAATATTCAAAACAATAAATAATAAACATCATCAAAATTCAACCGAGACCTCGAAAGAAATTGCAAAAAGAGATTTTTGGTGAAGATCATAACGAATACATTCGTCTGCTGCATGTAGTGGTACCATACTGCGAAAAAGTGCATCAGAAGTACACTTTTTTTGAAAATTTAATTTCATCAAAAAGAAAATTGCTCTAGTGAGGGAAGGCTAACCACTCATAACACTTTGAAATTTGACGGCCTCTCTCTCTTTTCGTGGTTCCAAAACGACGAATAAACGTTCCCGAAAATATTTGTTTTGGGTGTTCAAACGTAAAGCGGTGACTCTATGTTCCTTCGGTGCGAGTTTGCATATGAAAGTCGTTAAAGTGACCCTCAAACCACTGCTGTTTTTATCGCGTTTTGCGGCAGTTAAATGGAAATCAAATAGTTTTTTCGTTATTCATAAATTCATATACATACATATGTACATGTATGTACAGTACATATATTTATGGGATTTCTGGTAGTCCAAATCTTTCAATTTTAATTTTAAGTCCAAACCATCATATTTCTGTGGTGTTTCGGAGAAACATGATAACTCAATTTTAAAATGTCCACCTTACATCGAGCTTGCAGGAGCCTAAACGGGTGCACCGATTTCTTTTAAATTTGAAACATACACCCCGATTACAGAATCTGACGAATGAGTTGCGGAGAGAGTCAGACCTAATTTTGACATTTGGCTCATGGTAAAAATGTCAAAACTGAGTCTGATTCCCTCCGCAGCTCATTCGTCGGATTCTGTAATCGGGGTTATAATTTGACAAAGAGCATGTTCATATTTTCGTAACTAATCCAAATTTGAGGAAAATCAGTAAACTCGTGTCGCTATAAGCGATGTAAAGTGGACGTAAAGATGCAGATTTTAAAATGAAGTTATCATGTTCCTACCAAACACCATACCTACAGATTTATTTGTTTTAAAGGTCACACTCGCATCTGCGAATGATTTAATTGCCAGTTAAATTTGCTAATCGGTACTTCATCTTTCAATTAAAATACTTAGAACTTTAATTACTAGTTAGACCTAATCGAATATTGTGAAACATAAATTAGATTTTTAACTGACGAATAAGTTCAAAGTAGCTTAATTGAAACTATAATCAGATATTGTGAAACAAGCCCTTAGTAAGAATATTGTTATACTAGCCGACCCGTGCTCGCGTTGCTTCGCAAAGTATTAAAATTTGTTTTGTTTTACTATAATCATTAGCAAATCAAAACACAGTCCAGAGAAGTTTAACGGTGCTAACCGTAGCAAAATAAAAAAGTTGATTTTCTTCCTGGGAATTTTTTTGTATTTCAAGGCTTCTGGAAAAACAATTATGGCATTTTAGTTAATAAAATTTGGCAATTTTAATATTTTCGGGAAGAAGTGATTACTAATTATTTAACTGTAACCGCTAGAATTGAAAGGGGAAATCCGTTGGGATCATGGGTATCCTGGGAATAAGTGCATGCGTTCCAACTGCGGGTACGGAGATTATTTACAACGATTTTCCACTTGGAGTCGTGTGCCATTGGATAGGTTTGGGGGAGTGAGATTTCTTATTAACATTATAGGTTTGCCAACTTTTAAATTCAATTGGTAGAGCGGAAGTCCTGCTGGGTAGAGAGAATTACAAAATTCTTTAGGGTAATTCACACTGTCCTTGTCGTCGACTTCATTGTCACTTGCTTTGTATTGATATGACTTTGTTTTAAGACTTAGGAGCACATGGTTATTTATTTCATCCACCGAACTATATTTTAGGGCCACAATAGGTCTTTCGCAAAACCAAGAAAACGGTCGTGAATGTTAAGAGTTCAAGTCTCCATAGACGCACTGAATGAGTTTTTGTGTGTAGTGAACGATTTTTCCAAAACGTTCGATTAATTCAATTAAATTATCTGAAACTATGAGAGTATATTTTCCATCACCAATTTTCTTAGCAAAAGAGATGTCAACTCAGCATTTTCAGTAATTTTAGTAATCTCTTCTCTCATATTGGTTCGAATTTAAATTTTTGGATTTACTACCAAATAGAAGAAGACTTAAAGCAAGCTTAGTTATTCCGACCATAAGCTTCGATGAAGATCTTAAATCTTTTTAAACTCTATTTATCTGTCCATATATCAATATGCGCTTTAGTACTCATAGCACATTCATCCCAAATGATGAGTGCCGCTTCTTTGAAAACTTTTGCTACCGCACTGTCTATTGAAAAGTGGCATTTTTTAGCTTCTTCATGCGGAATGGTGTTTATTGACAGCTTAACTACCTCAACAGAATGCAAGACGGAGCTGGAATAGATGTCCAAAAGCTGCAGTAGATGTCAAAAATGCTGTAGTGAAGGTTAAAAATTGTTCAACTTTTGCAGCTCCAACTGCAGCATTTTTGACATTATATTCCAGCTCCGTCTTGCATTCTGTTCAGGAAGTGAACGTAGAGGGTAGAGTGTGCAGTTCTGCCATCGCACAGGAGTATTTGTATGCAAAAACTGGACAAAATTATTTTTTGTCTTGATTGCAATATTTTCATCTTAAACCATGTAATAAATACCGTTTTTAATAAATTTACCTCATTTTAAAACAAAATAAAATTTCAAGTTTTTTTTAATTTTTCAACTGGAAACAAGAAAAAATGCATACAATCGGATATACGATATGACCAAAAAAGATAAAAAGGATCAAAGTTGCAGCCAATATTTTTTTTTAATCAATACTGGGAGCTTTGCTAAACCATATTTTATACAAATAATTACCAAATAACTCCAAAAAATAAAAAAAAATGAAATCCCAAAGAAAAATAACAGCACAAATAGTCAGTTTGAATGGGCATAAAAGTGGGAATACGATATGACAAAAAACAACTACATCCGCAAAAATCCGCAGCCGGTTCTTTTTGAAAATGAGGCTTGATGGTTTATTTTATCCACCCATATACAAATGAGAACCCAATTCCACCTACATCTATAAAAAATTACTTCCCAATGAAAAAGAACCAACAAAAATAGTGTTTTTTTTTTTTTGCATTTTTAGAACAAAAATTCGAAAAAAATAGAAATATTAAAATATTTGTCGTAAAAATGGCTCAATGTAATAGTGAACATCTGTTGTTGATTTTTATATACCAAAAATCTCATCAGACTACACAAAATTTTTAAGAAATAATTTGATAAAATGTTTCAAATTTTTTGAAGGTTGATTACAAAAAGAAGTGACAAATTCTTAATCGAAGACTTTGAACTAATATCATAGCCAAAATATGTTGAGCAATAAAAAAAATATTTTAGCCATGGGATCTTAGCTATTGTCTGGAAAAAGTTCCCCTTTCAATTTTGACACTTTAAAAATCGACTTTTGGCCGAGATTTGTAGGCAAATACTCCTATGTGCATCGTTTAGCATTCCTTATTTGTAATAAATAACCATGCACTTTTCTCGACACAAACACATTCAAAATCAAGAGTGTTTCATTTCATAATCTAGTGAAGCTTTTTCTCAAATTAATTTCATTCCACACAAAACACGCAGAGAATAAGAAAAGCAAAATAAACACAGGGTGCCTACGAAAAATGCCATCTGCCTCATTTCTTACCAGAGTTGAATAAAATTCGTGTTGGCTAAGATTTAAAATTATTAATGAAGAAAAATATATTTCACATGAGGGTGTTCAAAAAATTTGTTTGAAGTAAAATTTAATTTAAATCGTACGAAAACTATGAGAACTCTGGGGAAAATCACGCATTTTTCGGAGGGAATTCTAGAGTGAAATAATTCAATTCAAACATTTTTTTTGTCGAAATACACGCTTCCTATACTTTTTGCACGCTTTAAATTAAATTTTACCTTAAAAGTCCGCAAATCCTTTTTTGTACGTCTTCTACGATTTAAACTAATTTTGTTTGTAATGCTATGTTTCCACCAAAGGTTTATCTCAGATTAGATTTAATAAATCTTTTTGGTGTTTCCACCGCACAAAAAGATTTAAAAAAGATTAAATTTGACAGCACCTTCAAAAATGCAAATGGCGTTCCAATTTTTCCTATGAAGTGCGAATGAGACAGAATGTTTGATTCGTGTGAAACAATGAAGAACTGAATGTGAGTCTCGAATGAATCGTTCAGCACCATTTAAGAAAAGGTCAGTTCGATTTGTAAATCTATTTGTCCTAGGAAGATTTAACAAGATTAATTTCTAATCTTCAAGATTTACGAAATAAATTTGTATGGTAAATCTCCGAGATTTGAAGGAGATTTGAGGTAAATCTTATTTAATCTCAGATTAGCGTCAGGTGGAAATGTAGCATAAAAAGTGCAGATTTTCGTCTTTTTTTTACCACCCTTTAAAGAAATATTTATTTTTTCTTCAATAATAATATAAAAATCTTAACCAATGTAAATTTTATTCAACTCTGGTAAAAACTGTGGAAGATCGCATTTTTCGGAGGCACCCTATTATGAATTGTCAAAATATTAAATTTAATTTTTTTTTGGAATACACCCAGCAAACATTTCCATTCATAAATGATTTATAAATAATTCACAGAAGTGAAAGAAACCCTTATTTATGAACCCATTTATAAACCGGTTTGGATCAAATTTACTGGGTAGCATTACTTCGAATTCGAATCGTTTTTATGTTTCATTAGTAATAGAGTAATTCTTCACTTTAGTGAATGTAAATAGGACGCTTATATATTCATTTCAGACTGAACAATTCATTAATCTTTTTTGAATCATTTAAATGAGACAGATTTGATTCATTAATATGAATATAAATTGGGGTTTCCTCATTCAGTTTAGTGAATATAAATTGAATTATATTTAATTAATTATAATGATTCTTTAAAAATCCGAAGGTATACCATAGAACTGAATGTAAATATTATTTCATTGTGGTTATACAAAATGCTATTTTAAAATGGTAAAATTATCTGCATAAACATTTTGATTTCCCTAGATTTATCGAATGAAAGTTATGAATTTTGCTAAAGTATAATGGAATATTCTCGGCTATTCTGATATTCGATGAGATGTCACATTATTTTTATCACTTTTAGTTTATATTTTCTTTTTATTTATTTATTTATATATTTCGTCAAACAGAGTACAAAAGCTCCTACAGACTACTTAAACTTAGCAAAAAATAATAATAATTAATATAAAAATTTACGTACAATTAAACATAATCAATAATCAACCTCCAAAGTTCAATACTATTAATAAATGTGATTTAAAAACATCTCTACTATAGAATTGATAGAAGTCAATAATTTCATTTTGAGAGACTGAGTTTGCCTGTCTTAAGCATCGTGAGAGTGGCTCATTAAGTCCATAATTAACTCTGTGGTGAGGTACCCGAAATGTATTACATGATCTTAAAGTATAAGAAGGACAGTTAAATTCTATAATTCTCAGCAAAAATGGACAATTAATTCTATAATTAACGATATCTCGTACAAACATGATATCGAAGTATTTTCTTCGCGTTTCAAGACTTTGAAGGCCAAAAAGCAAACAACGAACTTCATACGAAGGTCTGACAATATTCCAACGTAAAAGATAAAATATGTGCCTTGGGAAACGTTTTCTCTCTAATCTTTGAGAACTATTTGAGTAGAATGGGTTCCATATAACACTACAATATTCCAGAACTGATCTAACGTAGGAAAAATACAAACATTTAAGTGTGAATAGATCCTTAAACTCCTTCGAGTTTCTGATTATAAATCCCAACATAGAGTTGGATTTAGCTACCAAATAATCAATGTCTAGTAAAGTTTAGTTTGGTGTCAAATATAACTCCTAGATCTATTTTTTCATATATTTTGACAATCGGAGTATTGCCTATACTATACTCGAAGTCCACAGGTGACAAACGACGACAAAATGTAAGACTTTGACACTTAGAGACATTCAAATACAATCTATTATTTGCGCACCAAATAGAAAGATTTTGTAAATCAATTTGTAACTTTAAGCAGTCAGACATATCTTTTACTATACAATACATTTTTAAATCATCAGCAAACATGAGACATTGAGAATGAACAAAAACATCAAGAATATCGTTTACAAGTAGTAAGAATAACAGAGGTCCAAGATGACTCTCTTGGGGGACACCGGATGTTACCCTTATAGCATCAGAAAGATTATTATCCATACGAACAAATTGTGTTCTGTCACATAGATATGACTCGATCCATTTTAACATATTAGAGTGAAAACCAAACCCTTGCAGTTTACGAAGTAGAATAATGATGATCAGCCCTATCAAATGCCTTCGCGAAATCAGTATAAATAACATCACATTGTAAACCTTTTTCAAGCGAAGTAAGGACAAAGTTCGAAAAGATTGCGAGATTGGTGACAGTAGATCTACCACTCACAAAACCATGCTGCAGAGGTGAAATTAACTCTTTCACTGAGTAAATAAGTTTTGTATAAATGCGCTACCGCTCTACATAGTTTCATAATTCTACGACAACCGAAAGTGCTCCATACAAATAATAGCAATTCTGATAAAGTGGGTGGATGCCCTCCCCCCCCTGAATGGAAAATTCCAAATTTTCGATTTTTTTCCTTTCTAAGTACTTCAAGTTCTACCGACCTACCAATTTTCATCGTTCTACAACAATCGGAAGTGCTCCATATAATTTATAATAATTTTTAAGAATGTGGGTGGATGCCACGCCCCCTGAATGCAAAATTCCAATTTTTTAATTTTGTCTTTCTAAGTACTTCAAGCCCAACCGACCTACCAATTTTCATCGTTCTATACAACAATCGGAAGTGCTCCATATAATTTATAAGAGTTTTTAATAATGTGGGTGGATGCCACGCCCCCTGAATGGAAAATTCCAATTTTTCAATTTTTTCTTTCTAAGTACTTCAAGCCCAACCGACCTACCAATTTTCATCGTTCTACAACAATCGGAAGTGCTCCATATAATTTATAAGAGTTTTTAAGAATGTGGGTGGATGCCACGCCCCCTGAATGGAAAATTCCAATTTTTTAATTTTTTCTTTCTAAGTACTTCAAGCCCAACCGACCTACCAATTTTCATCGTTCTACAACAATCGGAAGTGCTCCATATAATTTATAAGGATTTTTAAGAATGTGGGTGGATGCCACGCCCCCCCTCTACAACAATCGGAAGTGCTCCATATTATCTATAAGAATTTGTAAGAATGTGGGTGGATGCCACGCCCCCTGTATGCAAAATTCAAATTTTTCAATTTTTTTCTTTCAAAGTACCTCAAACCCTACCAACTTATTAATTTTCATTGTTCTAAAACAATCGGAAAGGCTCCATATAATTTATAGAATATTTAAGAATGTGGGTGGATGCCACGCCCCCTGAAAAGAAAATTGCAGATTTTCGATTTTTTCCTTTGTATGCACCACAAGGCTTACCGTTGTGCGAAATTTCAAGTTTCTACGATGTCGGGAAGTGCTCCATAATTTTGATGATCTGTCAGTGAGTCAGTCAGTCAGTGAGTCAGTGAGTCAGTGAGTCAGTGAGTCAGTGAGCCAGTGAGTCAGTCAGTTACGGTTTTTGCGATTTTTGAAGTCCTATATCTTGGGAACTACTAATGCTAATGAGTTGAAATTTGGTGAGCCACCTGTGTTTGATCAGTTCAGCAAATACTCCGAATATGAAGTTTCTGACTTTATTGGTACTGAAGTTAGAGGGGGGTTGAAAACCGCCTGAGTTTGTTCCTGTAAAAAGGGTGTAGTGCCGCGAACTTGGCTGGGCACTACCGTGCCCTTTGATATGCATTAGAAATCTCAGTATTGCTTAAAACAGACATCCAATCAAAAGAACATATAAAATTAGACATGGAAACAAAATCAGCTTTGACATAATCATAAATAAAATCATTATTAATATAGTGACATGGTTTAAAATAATTATAAAATATGATATTTAAATTTAAAGCTACATGATGGGATGAAATAAAAAGTGAAGTAGAAGGCACAAAATTAAAATTTCCGTCTAGTTCTTTGTCAATAAAAATCAAGTCAAGAATACGGCCGTTATCATTTGAAATATTATTAATCTGATGAAGATCAAACTCGGCTAAGCTGTCTACAACTACACTTTCACAATCAGATCTTACATTGAATGGTATACACTGCTCATCGACATCAAATATAATTATTACATTCTGATTCTTATTAAGCCTTTTCAATATTTTGCAACAATTATTATCAATATGAATTTTATACAATTCTAATGAACTGTTCGGAGGTATACAGGGTGTCCCGGACCTGAGTGGAAGTATTTCAGGGGGTGATTCTTTGGGTTATTCTAAGAAAAAAATTGTATGGGGGGAAAGTTGTATCTCCCCTCCCTGAGGCAGGGAGGGGCAGTTTCTGAAACATTGACTTCAAATGCTAAAAAAAACATTAAAAATCAACGGAAACACATTTAATAATTTGCTATAATTTTTTTGAAAGTTAATACTCCATTCTTGTATTTGGTTTTTAAATCAAGTTGTTTAAGCGAATAGTTTTTGAGAAATTAAATTTCAAAGTCAAAATTTAAAAAAAAATTGTAATTTTTTTTTCTTAAGTCGATATTTTTCAAAATTTTACGTAATTAAGGGCATTTTTTGTGTTCAATATTCAATGCTCTCATTATTTTTTAGTCCATTACCGAAAACCAAATGTAAAAACCTTTCTTAGTTTTTGAGAAATTAAGAAAAAACAAAAGGTACTTTTCCCGAATAAGCCTGAAAAAATGAATTTATGCATGAATTATCCATAATTTAACCCTTTTTCGGGCTTTTGTGGTAAAAGTACCTTTTGTTTTTTCTTAATTTCTCAAAAACTAAGAAAGGTTTTTACATTTGGTTTTCGGTAATAGACTAAAAAATAATGAGGGCATTGAATATTGAACACAAAAAATGCCCTTAATTACGTAAAATTTTGAAAAATATCGACTTAAGAAAAAAAAATTACAATTTTTTTTTTTTATTTTGACTTTGAAATTTAATTTCTCAAAAACTATTCGCTTAAACAACTTGATTTAAAAACCAAATACAAGAATGGAGTATTAACTTTCAAAAAAATTATAGCAAATTATTAAATGTGTTTCCGTTAATGTTTAATGTTTTTTTTAGCATTTGAAGTCAATGTTTCAGAAACTGCCCCTCCCTGCCTCAGGGAGGGGAGATACAACTTTCCCCCCATACAATTTTTTTCTTAGAATAACCCAAAGAACCACCCCCTGAAATACTTCCACTCAGGTCCGGGACACCCTGTATAACTTAAAGCTATGAAAATTTCATGAATACTATCTAAGTTAACACGAATGATAAGTTGATCAATGTCATAGTTCGACAGGGTACCTAATGATGACAATGCAATTTCTGTACAAGGGAACGACGCACGATCGAACAGCAATCATAACCCCTAGACTAGACCAGTTGTGTTAGGACAACGATCTTTACGAACAACATTTTATTGTTGGTTGTTAAACATTTCGACAGTGTGATGATTCTCGTTGAGCCAAGTTTCAGTGAGAGCTATGACGTCATATTGCATTGAAGAGGAAAACATAAGCATTTCTTGAAGTTTGGTTCTAAGACCTGTTACGAGTCGATCGTTCATGGTTAGCTTGCAATTGAAAATGCTGCCATAAATCGATACCTTAGATATTATATCGGTCAAAGTTAATTCCGACCATATAAACTAACACATACAAGGTAAGCAAAAAAAAAAAAAGAAAAACAACACGAAATCAAAAATACTAAAATCTTCCTTTTTCTTTCTTAAACTCTTTTCAAAAATTTTAAATTCACAGTAGATACAAATAATGCAAATAAAATAAAAGCAACATTCACACACGACGTTTGATTGTAGTTACAGATGTTATTCATAGAAATGTTGACATGTTTCATAAAATCCTACAGAAAATCCAATGACGAACCTGAAAAGAAAGAAGAAAAATCAATAAAATTAAAGAGTTGAAAGTTATTGCCACTGGAGACTGTAACTTGACCTATCCCAACACAAATAAGATTAAGAGACGATCTCCAGTGACAAAGGTTTACTTATTTTTTGTAGCTGTCGATCAAAGCTTTGTTAGACTGTTAGGTGGGGAATGGGTGAAATGATCTAGAAAAAGAAAGCAATGAAGAATGTAAAGAATTCGATTGACCTAAAGTAAAATAAAATTACTTACATACACATGCTGTGTTGCTCGCACAACACCACAGGTCTTATCTGTTTGTTTGCATTTGTGTTTTATCGCATTTGACTAGTGCTTATTAATCCCATCATGTTTATGTTATATGTATTTTATTTATTCTTATTTATGTAATTATGAAGTTTATTTTTAACCAAAGTTCAAGTTCGTAAAATTTCGCACATGAAGAATTCTTTATTGTGGCAGATGACAGATTCGGTATTTTGACACTGAAGTTTAGCTCAAAAAGGCACTGCCAGCATATTGTGCTGAATTAGAAAAACAAAGTACAGTGTTTACCCCGGAGAAGTAACCTTTGGCCGGAAGTGTAGTTAGCATTTGTCAAACTGTGTTTTCATTTGAAAGAAAACATAGAAGGTCGTGGAATTAGTGCAATACAAATAGGTTTTAAGTATATTATGGATTATATTTTATTAGGCTTATAGATCTGTTTCATTATTTAATGATTATTAGTGCAATATTATATATAAGACTAGGTATATACACCCACTCAATTAACGGACAAAATTGATAATTACGAAGGTAGGCTGACGTCATGGGCGTTGACGACACAGACGATAGTACCTGGAAGTAAAGCTCGATACTTCCAGTCTGCAAATTACTATAAGCAGCAGCAAAAGGGAAAATATAAAAATGACGAAAACATTAGAGCATAGGCCAACGACCGTGTATCAGGTAATCGAGTCAAGTACCTATTCTGTTTTAAGAAATCGAACTGCCAATATAGAACCGTTGAAGCGTTATCGTAGCAAAAGTTTATACATACATACGTATATAGCTGTTTTTTTTTTCATGCGGTAAATCTGTTCCTATTTTTTAACAAAAAGAAAAGGGAATAAATTTTGCTATAAGTTTAACTTATAAAATTATAGAGGTGAGAAAATTAATTTGGTATAGGAGTTTTAAAATAATAGCAATAAAACAAAAATATAGATCCACTGAAAGATAGATCCACGATAAAGAAAGTTCTAAGTGCCTGGTCAGAGGAACATTTTGTGGCTCCGTTCATCTGGAAGCAGAGGTATGTGTCTCATTATTCTGAAAGTTTTGCGGCATCAAGCTTATGTACCTATAATTTTTTTGTTTAAACCCCAGGTTTGAGTCAGCCTTAGGGCTATAGTACCAGGTGCCAATATTGCACCAAAGAGGTATCGATACAGCCGGCTCTACCCATCGAGTCAATAACCTGGCGACCCGAGCCTCTGCTACATTTTTTTTTGTGGGGACTGGCGTTGTAACCAAAAGGTGCTTTGATTGAGCTCAGCATCCACAACACACTCCGGAAATCTGGAATAGGGTCAGCGATCAAGATTTGCCTTGAATCCCTGAAGGAGATTTGAAGGTCACCTTCACTGGCCATAAACAAGTGACACAGTACAGTCCGGATATCTCGATTAGGGCCAGTGAATCGAACTTAGTTTTTTTTTTGTTCCGAAAGAAGATCTGGAAGACTTGATTATCCTGTTTGTGCACTACCCAAAGGAATCACCATAAAGAGTGACACTGTCAGGGGGCTAAGAATAGATCCAGAAAAAAAAAACCTAAAAGGAACAGTACCTACTAAAAAGGATAACACTACTTTTAAAGGCCCGTTGAGGGTGCTAATAGTTATTGTTCTCAGACTACTCCGTGCAGTGAAAACTCATTTCTTTATAGTGGTGTCCCCTCTGGACCATGCTTTAAACAACCTTTTTACGAAACGTGAATACGAAGAAAGTTTAAAATGAAAAGTCAATTCAATTTAACTTAAAGATCTAAACTACCTATATTTTAAATTTTTAACTATTTTGAACTTTTTTTTTATTATATATAAGAGTAAATTTTGTGAAGAAAGATTGATAAGAGAATCGTTGAATTAAAGTTTGAGAGCTGTTGCTAATAAGTTAAATAAGAAGAAAGCATACAAAAATATATATAGAAAAAAAAAGGCAAATTAATAATTAACAAGTGAATTAGTGAAGAGTTAAAGTGTGGCTCTGGACATTGGACATATATATATAAATGTAATTAGTGAATCGGGCTCTGAATAAGAAGCCAATATAAATTTATATCAAGCTCAACCTGAAGAGTACTGCCGGCAGGACACCGATGGACATATGTTTAATGAGCGGTAAGTCGTTATTTTAAAAAGAAAAGAGGACAAATCTTATTTCCCAAATATATACTTATATATATATGATTAGAGGAAGGAAGTTTCACACTCTGATTCTCCAAATTAAAGCTACTTAAAAGATAATTATTTTTCTGAAAACATTTACTTTTTGCATTAAAAGAAATACTACTATAAAACAAAATAATAGAAGGATAACAATTATAACAGCAGATATTTTCATAAATTATATTCTCTAGCTCTTATTAATTTTTCTATAATTTAAGTAATGAATTCAATCTTTTAATGATAATTCATATAAATTGAATGTTTGGATTAAGGAATAAAACTCACACATATGAATTTTATTGAGTTATTACTTTCGATGATGAGTTACTAAGTCTTTCTTTGATGGTGTGTGGGGGCTCAGCTGGGCCGGCAATGAGGAGGAAATATGGATGATATGATGGGCAGTGACATTACATAAAGTAACACCACTATGTAGATGCATCTATTCATAAACTCTACTGACTTTACTTACCACTTTAGACACTACGAACAAACCTACCCAACCTACTTTCCTAATAATACTTACCTATTATTCTATCTGAACGAACTCTTGACGATTGATACTTACCTATTCACCTTACTAACTAGAAGAAAACTTGACCTACGATACTTACCTCTACTTTACTGACAATGTACACTTTCACAAACTACGTATGTGATGCTTACTAACCTTACTTTTACGGTACATACATTACTACATTTTGTTCTTGGAGAAGAAATGACAAACGAAGACCTGATGCTACTTACCTTATCATACATGACCTAATAAAAGAAATACTGTGACTTTGCGACTGGAGGTTCAACCTAGGGGCTATCTCCAAGATTCGGGCTAAGGAGGTAGCGAAGGTTGTGTCTTCGGATACAAGGGTGGGCAGGCCTAACCATTGCCGAAAATATCTGGCAAAGCTTTTGGGACGCGGCGAACCATTGTGTCGGGGAGACGGTGGTGCAAATGTGGATTTCCAGTGAAGATAGTTTTTTTTTAATTAGGGTTTAGTTAAGGATTCGAGTTCATAACATGTACATACATACATATATATATATATTTATGCATGCATGAATATACATAGGCAACGTTAAATACATAAGCATTTATGCATGTATGATACAAACATTCATAAATAATAGAATTTAAGGGTTAAGATGGTAGCGTAGGTATAGTTTAGAATAAAACAAGAAAAGAAAACTTTTAATCATTGCGAGATTCACCAAAAGCCTCATTCTTTCTTCGACACAGTGGCATAGATATCCAAGTCTGTGCATTTTCCTTTATTTGATTTTTCCATTTCCCCAATTTAATACCCTCTCCACCTATCCTTTCCTCATCCTTTATACAGGCATGTTTTTTTTTTTTGTTCGCTGAGTGGGAGGAGTTCGGGAAAGGGCAAGAACCACCCCCAGACCGTCGAGCTTAGCTGAGTTAAAGCAAGCATGCCACCGCTCTTTTCCGACTCCTGAAGACAAACCTCTGTGGTAACCCAGACTCGCAACAGACCACCAGTATTCAAATAAAAACAAAGGAACGAGTTCTCTTGCATTGGTGGCGAAGGTGGAGAATCAATGGCAAAATCGGTTTCGGGGGGCGGGAACGTGTTTTCATGCATTGGTTGCGATGTTGGAGAATACATGGCAAAATTATCAACGGTGGACATGTTCTCTTGCATTGGTGGGGGAGGTGGATAATTACTCGCATGATCAGCTGTACAAGGTGGTGAAGGTGGAGTATCAATGGCAAAATCGGCTACGGGGGGCGGGAACGTGTTCTCATGCATTGGTGGCGATGTTGGAGAATCAATGGCAAAATCATCAACGGTGGACATGTTCTCTTGCATTGGTGGCGGAGGTGGATAATTATTCGCATGATCAGCTGCAAGAGACGGTTGTTTACGAGAGTCGACAGTGTTTTCATCTATGTGTATGATTGTGTGGGCATGGTTGATTGGTTTTTTGGAGCATATATAAATTCTCTTACTTGAACTCCCAAAGGCCAAATAGAGGAGTTGAGAGCATTAGTGGAGACATTCTCTGGAATTGCAACTTTGAAATTTATAAATGAAACTTGGTTTATATCAGTGTCTTTCTTCAAAAGCTTTTTGCATTTAACATGTGTAGGTGGTATATCAAGCTTATTAGCAATATAAGTTGAGATGGCATCCTCCGATGTGTTGATGGCAAAACGAGACAAGTGTAACCATTTCATACTTGGGGCTACTTGCAATGATGTGCAAGAAGAGTCACTTCCAATAATTCTAGGACGATGACGAGGCAGATTTGGTTTGTATAGTTTGTCTTCTGCAATTAATGCAAGAGAACTCTCGTCAGCAGGGGGGATCGAATTGGTGGTCAACTCAGAGTCAGCAGAGAAACTTAATGTTTTGTTTTTGACTCCTAAGTTGGTGGCATCAATGACAGGTGAAGGGTTTAAGTTGTTCACCATGATCGCAGCAGCAGCAGCAGCAGTAAGGAAGTTGTTGTTGGTTTCAACAGCACAGAAGAGCGAGCAGCTTCGGGCAGAAAATTACCCAAATCATCATTTTTATGCAATTTATGCTTTTCGGATTTCGCAGAGTTACTCTTTTTGTTTTTATTATGAGATTTCACATTTGTATTTAAATCAGTGTTCATAGCAGATATCATTATTTTTAGATCATTTATATCATTTGATAAGCTATCTAGTCTTTCAATAAAAACAGTTTTTCATACCATAACAAACTAACAAGAATACTAAAGTTCTCTTTTGATAAACCGGAGCACTTTTTATGATATTTAAGCTGGCAAAAATATTCACATTTTAAAAAAGTTTCATCGGCTTCAATTTCTACATTGCATTTAGCACAAGTATTTACGGACATTTTAGCAACAAAAAATATGAAAGCAAGAACTTGTAAGAAAACACGTCTGATCACAATGAAAGCACAATGAAATTTGTATATGTTTATTTGTTAATTTATTCAATTTATCTTTTTTATTTATTGTTTTATTCACTGCCACAATGGATATAGTTCCGTCCGTACAATAACAATACGCAAAATTGAATGAGAGCGACGAATTTCCTCTTTGCATAAGTTTTGTTTCAGTTTTGGCGCGACTAGGTCCTGTTATTGCTTTTCAAAACAAAATGAAAGGGACATTCAGTTTATGTGAATAAAAATGGACGCACCACAGATAGGTATACCTCTTTTGAGGATCGCTTGTGCGCGTCCACTTTTATTCATATTATATGAAGGAAATAAGAATATCGATATTTTTTATTATGAGCAAAATCAACAAAAATCCCCTTCCCCGCGTTGAGATAAAAGTGATGGGATATTTGAGTATATTCAGTAGCGTAGCTACCGCGGTATCAGCCGTATCAATGATACGGGGCCCCCGAGAAATAGGGGCCCCGAGATTCAGAGTACTTGACGTGTGAAAGAAAGTTTTCATTGAGATGTATTCGATACACAATTTTAATAGGTTCGTTCGTTGAAGTTAACCTAGAGTTAACCCAGGTTTTCTTGACAACCACAAGAATTGTCAAAAAACACCAAAGGATTCTCAGTTGTGAAATAAGCAAGAATCAACATTTTCTTTAGAAACAAACCACAGCTTCCATTCTCTATTTGTTATTATTAAAGTAAAAAAAATGCTTTGGAGCTCATGTCACTCAGGCGATTTATTCTTTACCCCAGTTCGCCCCAGCAAGAAAACTAGATCTCTTTCAGGGGGAGTTCAGGGCGACCCTAATTGTCAAAAAAACACATCAAAATTTGCTGGTCAGGGCCCAGGAGAATTAGACGAAAAAATTGTAAAATTAGGAAATAATTCTTATAAGCTGAACTTCGATGGAGAGCTCCGTTTTACTTTACCTTCATGACCAGTTTAGTTGAAAAACTTATCAAAACTTCATTTTTCGATGGACAACATTTTTTGTACAAATCGTATTCGGGTTCATCTCCTTACTAAAACATAAAGTTTTGGGTGGAAGAGGTAAGGAAAAGACTGCTTTACAGTGTTGTACCATGTAGACTGTAAATGTAGAGTACACGATTGTCTACGCGTAGATAATTCAACGTAGACAATTTAAAATCGTCGACACGAGCATGACAACAATGTAGACAATGTAAAGAAAATTCATAAAACAAAAATGTTTTTTAATTTTGCCTTCTAAAATTAACTAACAAAATTATTTAATTTAAGGAAAAACAATTGAATTTTTGTACAAAATTTTAAAATGAAGTGACTCTGCTATACACAGTAGCATACTAAATCCAAATACCCAAGGATTAATTCAATTTGGAGTCTTCTTATCCTGAAACGCTCTCCGTAAATCTTGCAACAGTGTTCGATAGGAGGATACAAATACAACAACGTTTTGAATGTTTGCTTTAGACGTTGCTGAAAATAATGCCAATAACGGCAAGGATAAGATACTGCTACTCTTTTTACTACGCCGCGCCATGACGGTTTTGAGGGTGAAATCGCTGAGGAGACAAGAGCTCACTTAACGACCTCGAGTCTTGCAAATATACAAACTAGAATTCCTCGAATGAATTTATTTCCAGTTTGACAGATCTAAAAGCTATTGTTGACATTGTCGACATCATTGTTGACATTGTTGACATTGTCGTCATTGTCGACATAGTTTACGCAATTGTCGACGTTGAAAAGTAGACAGTTAAAGTCGACTCGTAGAGGAACAAGACTGCCGTTTTATCAAGAGGTAGAGGTAGAGGGAGTGAGTTGTGCATTTGTTTTCTAATAACTCGTTCGAATTTCATTTTACAACGAATAATTAAGGAACCAGAAACTTTCATACAGTTTTATTATCTTAATGATGAGCTTTCATTGAAGTCCAAAAGTTATAGCGTTTCAAAATTTGACTTTTGATTTTGACCGTAAAGTGACAATTAAATATTTTTGGAAATACATATCTTGAAAACTGTTACTTTTTTCAAAAATCAAGATGGTTTAAATTTAAGCTCATAGAATTCTACACAAGAAAGATTATTACACTATTTCATTATAGAGCAACAGATTTTGGGAAACAATCAAAATTTGTTTTATCGTACAAAAAAGTGTTATAATCTTTCTTTCTATAATTTCATGAGCTTGGATTTAAATATTTTGAACAAATTAACGGTTTTCGAGATACATATTTATAAAAGCATTTTTTTGTTTGTCCCTTTTAGCGAGCAAAATCAAATATCAAATTGAACTAATCTAATATGCTGATGCAAGTAGAAAAAGTTTATATCTGAGGCTGAGCCCTTGTTAGGAAAAAGGGGGCCCCTAAAAAATGTATTATACGGGGCCCCCAAAGTCCTCGCTACGCCACTGAGTATATTCACATTTGATTCACTGAAGTGAGTGTTTCTCGAATATATACTCTACATTTTCACTGAATGTTCAATGAACGTTCACAAAAATGTTTGCTGGGCACGCTTTGCATTGCATACAGATGTATGTGGGTATGGCAGATAGTTCTTTCTTTCTATGTCTACTTTGTTTCATTGTTTTTCTTACACTCACAATATGCTAGTGGGGTCGCTTAGCGTCAAATTTCGAGATGATGTGTTCTTGCCGGACAAAAGCACCAAATTTTGTTTAGGTACTACTTAGGTCCATAGCTTGAGATTTAGGGTAGAACCCATCTCGGCGGTCAGCCATCTTGGATTTTATAGCCGCCATTTTGAAATTTAGGTATATTTTTAATATCTGGGCTTCTAAATCACTTAGGATCCCAAACTTGGTGTCTTGTCTAGGTATACATTTTTGAGGTCAGGGAATACAACCACATACTTTTCAAATGTTATAGTTTGCAAATATACGAAGGGGGCATGGGGGTCATGACCCCCTTGCTCCAAGACAATCAAATATAATATTTAGGTTCGGATAATATATAAACACAAGTTTAAAATGTATCTGACTAAACTTATTCAAGGAGGGAAATGGAGGATCATGACACCCCCCACCCTTCAGAGCCCAAGAAAAAGTATAAATAAAAAACAAACTTCGTTTAAACACACAGAAGTACAAAAACTGACGCGACGTACGGCTCGCCCAAATTATTTCATAACCATAATGTTACATTTTATGAGACCATGGTAATATTATTCGCGAAGACTGTATGTTTTGTCGTATCGAGTTTTTCTGAAAGGAAAATGAATAGGTTAAATGCAAATACAAAATGCAGATTTTCATCATCTTGGACTCCATTCAACATGAAAACAGAAATAGAAAAAATCTTAAAATATCATATAGATTATCATAAATAAAATTTAATTTCTTTGTCAGCAGTTGTAAGCAATATCTATGTTTTGGTTAGTTGTTCTAAATACGACCATTTACGCAAGATTTTTCCCGTATTACACGATGATTCTTTACCTCTGCCTCTTTTCGAACATAACGAAGAATGGCTGTGGTAGGTGTATGGTTCGTACTGTTGACACGGACGTGGTGGTAATCCTCATTGGCAAGTTCCATCACCTGATGACCTTGTGTACACAATTTGAAGATTTCTGTTGCCTTTGGTACGGGTAGATCATTTAATTATATAGACATCAATGCTATTAACGAGAAACGTATTTCACAGTTTTACAGGTTGCGATACAACATCTTCATTTTTCGGACGAGGCAAGAAATCTGCGTGGCAGGCATGGAATTGTTTTCATGAGGTGACACATACCTCAACATGCATAACATTAATCCTTACACAGAGCTTGATGGTGAACATTTAAAAGGCTAGAACGCTTCACTGTAATATTATATGATAAATACAGTAATTCGGACAGTGTGAATGATGTCAGCAAGGAGCTGTTTTGTCAGAAGACTAAGACAATGGAGAAACTTCCACCAACAAAAGATGCACTTCTTCAACACTCAAAGCGGGCTGTATATATCAGGCAGGAGTATGGTCATGGTGTACTAGTGAACACATTCAACAGTGCGCTCCTAGTCCGGAAGACTGGGACTTGACTCAGAAAGAAGAAGGTGGATCATGGGTTCCTGTATGGAACACATTACCTATAACTTCAAAGGCATGTACTGAATTGGTGAAATGTAATTGTAAGAGTCAAAATGAATACACTGGTTGATATGCTTGCAAAGCTACTCGTTGGAATTGTACTGACCTTTGTAAATGTCAATGCTTGAATACGACATAAGCAATCCATATAGATAATTGCAATTCAACATCTTTCATACGTGATTTCTCTTTATTTTTCTCTTTATATTTTAAAATTGCATCTTGACATCCAATCAAGATATGAAACAGAGTGACTCCATTAGATATTTAATGTCAAGACGAACATTCTGAGAGAAATTATCTACTGTGGAGACGGGGTGTAAGGAATTCACTCCACTTAGAAAATACCAAAACCATTGGGTATAAAATGAAAACTACCTTACCTATTCGAGTTTACAGAGTTCTACTTACCTACAACAAACAAAATGGTTCCAAACGGAACCGTGAGCCCATATCCGTTACAACCGATTTTCAATTTTACCCATACCGAGCGCTAAGATCATTGTATATAAATTCTATAGTATTCTCATGAAGAAAAAAAGCTCGTGGCCATATATGCGTCCAAATGTATTACTAATTTTTGTTAAGGGATCTCGGTAAGGCGATCACAGCGAACCTATCGACCAAATGTCTACCTACAAAATCGTGTTTCATGAGAATACTATAGATTGGATATACAATGACTAAACTCACAGCAGAGAAATAGAAAAAAATATACTTGCATCATATCATAGGGATATTTGAGTGGAACAGAAAACTGAAAACAAATGGAGGGAGATAAAATGAAAAACAGGGAAATGATATGAAATGGAACAAAGCAGCGACTCCGAGATTGTAATTCCATTGAATTCCTGTCAAATTCCTGCATTAATAATTTTACAAATTAAAAGTACATATTCATAAATTTATTTCTCAGGTGATATAAAGAATTAAGAAACGATTTAGGGCTTAAAATTTGCGTAAAGATAATGACTTCATAAAACAATTTTTCTTTTTGTAAAATATGAGAAGATGACAACAAAATTAAAAAAAAATAATTTGTTGATTTAACAATAAATAAACCAAACAAAAATTGGTATGAACATTCTTATATAAATAAAGAACATTATAAAAAAAAATTATGTTAATCAGTTAAATACTTTCTGAGATTACCGCGGCGGCCGGCGGTCAAGTTCAATAGTTGTTTCGTCTTTATATAATAGTTAAGATTAAGATTAAGATAAGATTAAGTAAAAAATGGATTTAACAAAGATAAGATTAAGATTACGTAAAAAATGGATTTAACAAAAATTGTGTAGAATAAATTAAATAGTACACATTGACTTTTGGAAAAATAATCAAGTTTTAAAACAAGAGATTTGGCACTATGAACTGACGCTTTCATTCTCCTTTTGCTTTCTAATATGTAGGAAAGCAATAATATATGGCCTGTAAAAATGCATTTGGGTACTAAAAAGAATAGGAATTTTAGGTGCAGTGTAATAACAACGGCGGTAGTAACGCCCGTGGGCGTTACATTAAAATACTTTTAAAGGATGTTAAATTTGAACTTTGTTTTATTTTGTTCAGTGGGTTTTCTTTCCATTTATAATTGGAATTAAGACCCACAAGAAAAAGGAAACAAAACCCGCTGCTTTTATTTCCATTTCAAAAAGGAAAAAAACCCCATGGGTGTTTTTTCCTTTTATTTTGGGTAATATCGCCCACGGGCGTTATTACCGCGGGTGTTATTACACTGCACCAAGAAATAACAAGCAAAGCGCTGATTTTAGATTAAATGTTTTCTCTTTTTCAGAAACTTTGTTGCGGTTTTTATTGAGTTACAGAAATGATTTGTGAACACACATAGTTTGAACAAGTATCTAATTGTTGCCTAGTTTACTTGTTGTTCTGCGTTATAGGCCCTTTTCAAACATGGTACATAGCGTTTTTTGCTCACTACCCCCTCAAGCTTTTTTTTAGTTTTTTCTAAAACCAAAAATAGTGGTACCTACCTGCCATACAATTTGTTTTACCAATTTTACATCATCGTATTTTTCTCAAAACAGGCTCCACAACTTTTCTTAAAAATCTTTTTCAAAAAATTTTTGTTAATGGTACCTCCCAAAGAACCTTTTTTATTTTAAATTTTTTTCAAAACGGAATGACTGATTTCAATTCAAAAATTTATACGGAAGCTTCCAAATAATATAAATAGTATTGTGAATTTGTACCAACATTTTGAAAAATATTTTTTGGATTTTTAAAAAAAATTTCAATTTTTTTCGAAAATCAATTACGAAAACACTTTGATCACCTTTTTTTGAAACTCGATACTGAAGAGTTTTTTTAAGCTTTCTAAAATATTTTAAGAAATAAATTTACTTTTACACGAAAATAGCGGTACTTTGCATACAAAACTTAAAAAACCGTTAAGGAAAATATTATTTTTTCTTAAAAACCGATCCTACGATTTTGATTAAACTTTTACCTTATGCTATTATGTCTAATTTGTTCAAATAATTGAGTGTCTCTCTTACTCTAATGTAAAATGTAGTCATCTTCAATTCTCTTTTAATGTTTTGATTTATAACTGCTCTTCTTCTTTGTATGCCAGATTAGTGTATTGCTTAAGACGAATCACATTTGGTTAGAACCCATTAAACCATTTAAAAATAAAATGAAAAATTAAACTTTGTGTTTGTTGTTATTTTATTTTCAAAAAAGAAATTTTTGAATTAAAAAAAAAAATTTTAACTAATATTTTGAAAATTCGATATCTCAAAAACGGGTCGACAATTTTTTTGGAAATTTTATTTTCATGTGCACATAAATAAATACTTAAAATTTGCATCCCAAAAAATTACTTTAAAAACAATTTTCTAAGCCCTAAGCCTCTTGAACATAAGAGCAAATACGTGGGATCGAGTCGTGCATATTATTTGGGTTTGACATAAATTGTTTTGATTGAATCAGAGCAATTCAGTATCTGATAAAATAAAATTATTAATTAATCACTTCCACAAAACTAAACATAATCATATTTTAAAAACAAGGGCTTTATTTTATACTTGATCTTACGTACATTTTCTTATTTCACATTCATGTCAAATTTTCTCTCTTATATGGTACAGGTGCCAAAACAAAGTTAATTATTAAGCTCCCCTACTTTTTGGAACGCATATATTTAAAGAAGTTATGAAGTTGTCTTTGCATTTGCATTTATTTGGTGCTACACAAAATCCATTTATACATTTTTGTTTGCAAATTGGCGCACATTCCCCATATTCAGAACTTTTGTAACCGGATGTGCAGAAACACTTATTTGGAGCAATGCAAACACCTTTTTCGCAGCGTTTGTCACATACGGGTTGACAGTCATTGGTTTCTTTGGAAAAAGAATAACCCAGGTTGCAGATGCATTTTCCAGGGGCAGTACATACGCCATTTTGGCATCCTCCATCACAGATTGGCTGACAGAAGTTGTTTTCGATGGAAATTGTATAGCCGGTGCTGCAAGTACATTTCCCGGGAGCTTCGCATTTACCATTCAAACATCCATTTTCACAAACTGGCACACAATTTTGTGTTTTGCTGGGCATAAAATAACCCTCGCTACAATGGCACTTTCCAGGGGCTGTACATAGCCCATTTTGGCATCCCCCATCACAGACTGGCCGACAGGTGTTAGTTTCATTTGATTTTGTAAAGCCGATACTGCAAGTGCATTTCCCGGGAGCCTCGCATACTCCATTCAAACAACCATTTTCACAAATTGGAACACATTTCTGTGTTTCGATTGACATCAAATAACCCTCGTTACAATGGCACTTTCCAGGGGCAGTACAAAACCCATTTTGACATCCCCCTTTACAGATTGGCCGACAGGTGTTAGTTTCATTTGATTTTGTAAAGCCGATACTGCAAGTGCATTTCCCGGGAGCCTCGCATACTCCATTCAAACAACCATTTTCACAAATTGGAACACATTTCTGTGTTTCGATTGACATCAAATAACCCTCGTTACAATGGCACTTTTCAGGGGCAGTACAAAACCCATTTTGACATTCCCCTTTACAGATTGGCCGACAGGTGTTAGTTTCATTTGATTTTGAAAAGCCGATACTGCAAGTGCACTTCCCAGGGGCCTCGCATGTTCCATTCAAACAACCATCTTCACAAACTGGCACACATTTCTGTGATTTACTGGACATAAAATAACCCTCGTTACAATGGCACTTTTCAGGGGCAGTACATTGCCCATTTTGGCATCCCCCTTTACAGATTGGCCGACAGGTGTTAGTTTCATTTGATTTTGAAAAACCGATACTGCAGGTGCAATTCCCAGGAGCCTCGCATGTTCCATTCAAACAACCATCTTCACAAACTGGCACACATTTCTGTGATTTACTGGACATAAAATAGCCCTCGTTACAATGGCACTTTTCAGGGGCAGTACATATCCCATTTTGACATCCCCCTTCACAGATTGGCCGACAGGTGTTAGTTTCATTTGATTTTGTAAAGCCGATACTGCAAGTGCATTTCCCAGGAGCCTCGCATGTTCCATTCAAACAACCATTTTCACAAATTGGAACACATTTCTGTGTTTCGATTGACATCAAATAACCATCGTTACAATGGCACTTTCCAGGGGCAGTGCATAACCCATTTTGACATCCCCCTTTACAGATTGGCCAACAGGTGTTAGTTTCATTTGATTTTGTAAAGCCGATACTGCAAGTGCATTTCCCGGGAGCCTCGCATACTCCATTCAAACAACCATTTTCACAAATTGGAACACATTTCTGTGTTTCGATTGACATCAAATAACCCTCGTTACAATGGCACTTTTCAGGGGCAGTACAAAACCCATTTTGACATTCCCCTTTACAGATTGGCCGACAGGTGTTAGTTTCATTTGATTTTGAAAAGCCGATACTGCAAGTGCACTTCCCAGGGGCCTCGCATGTTCCATTCAAACAACCATCTTCACAAACTGGCACACATTTCTGTGATTTACTGGACATAAAATAACCCTCGTTACAATGGCACTTTTCAGGGGCAGTACATTGCCCATTTTGGCATCCCCCTTTACAGATTGGCCGACAGGTGTTAGTTTCATTTGATTTTGAAAAACCGATACTGCAGGTGCAATTCCCAGGAGCCTCGCATGTTCCATTCAAACAACCATCTTCACAAACTGGCACACATTTCTGTGATTTACTGGACATAAAATAGCCCTCGTTACAATGGCACTTTTCAGGGGCAGTACACATCCCATTTTGACATCCCCCTTCACAGATTGGCCGACAGGTGTTAGTTTCATTTGATTTTGTAAAGCCGATACTGCAAGTGCATTTCCCAGGAGCCTCGCATGTTCCATTCAAACAACCATTTTCACAAATTGGAACACATTTCTGTGTTTCGATTGACATCAAATAACCTTCGTTACAATGGCACTTTTCAGGGGCAGTACATTGCCCATTTTGGCATCCCCCTTTACAGATTGGCCGACAGGTGTTAGTTTCATTTGATTTTGAAAAACCGATACTGCAGGTGCAATTCCCAGGAGCCTCGCATGTTCCATTAAAACAACCATCTTCACAAACTGGCACACATTTCTGTGATTTACTGGACATAAAATAGCCCTCGTTACAATGGCACTTTTCAGGGGCAGTACAAATCCCATTTTGACATCCCCCTTCACAGATTGGCCGACAGGTGTTAGTTTCATTTGATTTTGTAAAGCCGATACTGCAATTGCATTTCCCAGGAGCCTCGCATGTTCCATTCAAACAACCATTTTCACAAATTGGAACACATTTCTGTGTTTCGATTGACATCAAATAACCATCGTTACAATGGCACTTTCCAGGGGCAGTGCATAACCCATTTTGACATCCCCCTTTACAGATTGGCCGACAGGTGTTAGTTTCATTTGATTTTGTAAAGCCGATACTGCAAGTGCATTTCCCGGGAGCCTCGCATACTCCATTCAAACAACCATTTTCACAAATTGGAACACATTTCTGTGTTTCGATTGACATCAAATAACCCTCGTTACAATGGCACTTTTCAGGGGCAGTACAAAACCCATTTTGACATTCCCCTTTACAGATTGGCCGACAGGTGTTAGTTTCATTTGATTTTGAAAAGCCGATACTGCAAGTGCACTTCCCAGGGGCCTCGCATGTTCCATTCAAACAACCATCTTCACAAACTGGCACACATTTCTGTGATTTACTGGACATAAAATAACCCTCGTTACAATGGCACTTTTCAGGGGCAGTACATTGCCCATTTTGGCATCCCCCTTTACAGATTGGCCGACAGGTGTTAGTTTCATTTGATTTTGAAAAACCGATACTGCAGGTGCAATTCCCAGGAGCCTCGCATGTGCCATTCAAACAACCATCTTCACAAACTGGCACACATTTCTGTGATTTACTGGACATAAAATAACCCTCGTTACAATGGCACTTTTCAGGGGCAGTACATTGCCCATTTTGGCATCCCCCTTTACAGATTGGCCGACAGGTGTTAGTTTCATTTGATTTTGAAAAACCGATACTGCAGGTGCAATTCCCAGGAGCCTCGCATGTTCCATTCAAACAACCATCTTCACAAACTGGCACACATTTCTGTGATTTACTGGACATAAAATAGCCCTCGTTACAATGGCACTTTTCAGGGGCAGTACATATCCCATTTTGACATCCCCCTTCACAGATTGGCCGACAGGTGTTAGTTTCATTTGATTTTGTAAAGCCGATACTGCAAGTGCACTTCCCAGGGGCCTCGCATGTTCCATTCAAACAACCATCTTCACAAACTGGCACACATTTCTGTGATTTACTGGACATAAAATAACCCTCGTTACAATGGCACTTTTCAGGGGCAGTACATTGCCCATTTTGGCATCCCCCTTTACAGATTGGCCGACAGGTGTTAGTTTCATTTGATTTTGAAAAACCGATACTGCAGGTGCAATTCCCAGGAGCCTCGCATGTTCCATTCAAACAACCATCTTCACAAACTGGCACACATTTCTGTGATTTACTGGACATAAAATAGCCCTCGTTACAATGGCACTTTTCAGGGGCAGTACATATCCCATTTTGACATCCCCCTTCACAGATTGGCCGACAGGTGTTAGTTTCATTTGATTTTGTAAAGCCGATACTGCAAGTGCATTTCCCAGGAGCCTCGCATGTTCCATTCAAACAACCATTTTCACAAATTGGAACACATTTCTGTGTTTCGATTGACATCAAATAACCATCGTTACAATGGCACTTTCCAGGGGCAGTGCATAACCCATTTTGACATCCCCCTTTACAGATTGGCCGACAGGTGTTAGTTTCATTTGATTTTGTAAAGCCGATACTGCAAGTGCATTTCCCGGGAGCCTCGCATACTCCATTCAAACAACCATTTTCACAAATTGGAACACATTTCTGTGTTTCGATTGACATCAAATAACCCTCGTTACAATGGCACTTTTCAGGGGCAGTACAAAACCCATTTTGACATTCCCCTTTACAGATTGGCCGACAGGTGTTAGTTTCATTTGATTTTGAAAAGCCGATACTGCAAGTGCACTTCCCAGGGGCCTCGCATGTTCCATTCAAACAACCATCTTCACAAACTGGCACACATTTCTGTGATTTACTGGACATAAAATAACCCTCGTTACAATGGCACTTTTCAGGGGCAGTACATTGCCCATTTTGGCATCCCCCTTTACAGATTGGCCGACAGGTGTTAGTTTCATTTGATTTTGAAAAACCGATACTGCAGGTGCAATTCCCAGGAGCCTCGCATGTTCCATTCAAACAACCATCTTCACAAACTGGCACACATTTCTGTGATTTACTGGACATAAAATAGCCCTCGTTACAATGGCACTTTTCAGGGGCAGTACATATCCCATTTTGACATCCCCCTTCACAGATTGGCCGACAGGTGTTAGTTTCATTTGATTTTGTAAAGCCGATACTGCAAGTGCATTTCCCAGGAGCCTCGCATGTTCCATTCAAACAACCATTTTCACAAATTGGAACACATTTCTGTGTTTCGATTGACATCAAATAACCTTCGTTACAATGGCACTTTTCAGGGGCAGTACATTGCCCATTTTGGCATCCCCCTTTACAGATTGGCCGACAGGTGTTAGTTTCATTTGATTTTGAAAAACCGATACTGCAGGTGCAATTCCCAGGAGCCTCGCATGTTCCATTCGAACAACCATCTTCACAAACTGGCACACATTTCTGTGATTTACTGGACATAAAATAACCCTCGTTACAATGGCACTTTTTAGGGGCAGTACATTTCCCATTTTGACATCCCCCATCACAGATTGGCCGACAGTTGCTAGCTTCGTTTGATTTTGAAAAACCGATACTGCAAGTGCACTTCCCAGGGGCCTCGCATGTTCCATTCAAACAACCATTTTCACAAATTGGAACACATTTCTGTGTTTCGATTGACATCAAATAACCCTCGTTACAATGGCACTTTCCAGGGGCAGTGCATAACCCATTTTGACATCCCCCTTTACAGATTGGCCGACAGGTGTTAGTTTCATTTGATTTTGTAAAGCCGATGCTGCAAGTGCACTTCCCAGGGGCCTCGCATGTTCCATTCAAACAACCATCTTCACAAACTGGCACACATTTCTGTGTTTCGATTGACATCAAATAACCCTCGTTACAATGGCACTTTCCAGGGGCAGTGCATAACCCATTTTGACATCCCCTTTTACAGATTGGCCGACAGGTGTTAGTTTCGTTTGATTTTGTAAAGCCGATACTGCAAGTGCATTTCCCGGGAGCCTGGCATACTCCATTCAAACAACCATTTTCACAAACTGGCACACATTTTTGAGTTTCACCTGACATCCGATAACCCTCGTTACAATGACATTTTTCAGGGAAAATACATTTGCCATTTTCACATCCATTTGCACAATATGGCTCGCATGTATTTGCCTGAGACATTTTGAATCCTTTATTGCAGTCACATCTATTTGGAGCCAAACATTTTCCGTTTTGGCATTTGTCACATACTGGCATGCAGTTATTACTAGCGTTGATTTTTGAGTATCCATATTCACAGCCATCTTCAAAGACAGGTTCACAAATGCCATTGTTTGACATCCTAAAGCCTGGTTTGCATTTACATTTACCTATTGCAGAGCACCAACCATTTTTACAATTTCCACAAAGCGGCTTACAATTTCCAAAAAATCCAAGAAATCCATAACCAGGAAAACATTGGCATATTCCAAATGGTCCACAGTATCCATTGGGACAACTAGCACACCATTCTGCACAGCTTAAAGTATTAAAAAAAATATTCGAGCACATGTAAGATAATTGTAGGATCATTAAACATGTTGGACTCACAATGTTACATTGTTGTACTGGAACAGAATTTCTCCCTTAGGACAATTACAAGGAATGTCTTTATTATAGCAATCTATTATCGTAAAATCGGCTAAAGATTCACTAAAAACTGCCCAACAAACACAGCAAAATATTGCTAGTCGATACATATTTGAAACCTTCTGTACCGTTGTCAAACTACTGAATTGGAAACACAAAATTGAATTTATAATACTCTTAAAGTAAAGTTACTTATCACGACCCCTAAATTTGTCACTGCTTGAATATTTTTAACTATGAGTCAAAAATGATTCTCGAAGAAGAAATTTGTCAAGCTCTGACTGGCACTGGACTCATGCAATCATCACACCAGAGAACAGTTGTTCTGGGATGACTTTGTAGTATGTATCCAGGTACTATACACTATCCAATTAAAATTGTCAGTACAGGGAAGATAGGACGTTTGCCTCTCAGTCTGGTTGCATTGGCTTGCATACATCTGTCTCAAGTTAAAGTTCTCACAGGGTTTCTGTACTTTGAATTAAAAATTGCCACAAATCGAAGAACAATGTGCATATGGTTACCATTGATACCATTTCAAACATATTAAAAAAAAGATCCATTTATCTTTTTTTTTTCCACAGCACACCTTTTCAAATGAATTTGATCACGTAACGCTTTGTGAATGTTTCAAAACTTAGCGCAAATCAAAGGGCACGGTAGTGCCCAGCCAAGTTTGCGGCACTACACCCTTTTTACATGAACAAACTCAGGCGATTTTCAACCCCCCTCTAACTTCAGTACCAATAAAGTCAGAAACTTCAAATTCGGAGTATTTGCTGAACTGATCAAACACAGGTGGCTCACCAAATTTCAACTCTTAAGCATTAGTAGTTCCCAAGATATAGGACTTCAAAAATCGCAAAAACCGTAACTGACTGACTCACTGTATCACTGACTCACTGACTCACTGACAGATCATCAAAATTATGGCAGACGGCTTATCAAGCCATTCTTTGTAATTCTTTAAATCAAATTATTGTACTTTTAAATGATTGAAAAAATAAAGACCTTTATCTATCTATTTATCTTATCTATCAAAATTATGGAGCACTTCTCGACATCTTAGAAACTTGAAATTTCGAACAACGGTAGGTCTTGTGGTACATACAAAGGAAAAAATCGAAAATCTGCAATTTTCTATTCAGGGGGCGTGGCATCCACCCACTTTCTTAAATATTCTATAAATCATATGGAGCCTTTCCGATTGTTGTAGAACGATGAAAATTGGTAAGTTGGTAGGGTTTGAGATACTTAGAAAGAAAAATAATTGAAAAATTGGAATTTTCCATACAGAGGGCGTGGCATCCACCCACATTCTTAAAAATTCTTATAAATTATATGGAGCACTTCCGATTGTTGTAGAACGATGAAAATTGGTAGGTCGGTAGGGCTTAAGGTACTTAGAAAAAAAAATTGAAAAATTGGAATTTTGCATTCAGGGGCGTGGTATCCACCCACATTCTTAAAAATTCTTATAAATTATATGAAGCTCTTCCGATTGTTGTAGAATGATGAAAATTGGTAGGTCGGTATGCCTTGAAGTACTTAGAAGAAAAAAATCGAAAAATTGGGAGTTTCAGTTCAGGGGGCGTGGCATCGACCCACATTCTTAAAAAATTCTTATAAACTATATGAAGCACTTCCGATTGTTGTAGAACGATGAAAACTGGTAGGTCGGTAGGACTTGAAGTACTTAGAAAAGAAAAAAAATCGAAAATTTGGAATTGTCCATTCAGGGAGGGGGGGGGGGCATCCACCCACTTTATCAGAATTGCTATTATTTTTATGGAGCACTTTCGGTTGTCGTAGAATTATGAAACTTTGTAGAGCGGTAGGGCTTGACTTTCACCTGGCAAAATAAATCTTTACAAAAAGGAGTGAAATCACAACAAAAACATAAATGTTAAAAAAGGAGCCAAGTTCTTATGTGTACAAAAAACCTGTGCGTAAAAAGTCAGCCAAAAAAAGTAATGAGATCTAAAATATATGCCAAGTTTTAAGTTCATGAAGTTTAATATCAAATATCTTAAGTAAAGTAATATCGAAACAATTCCAAATCATGACAGAAATTTGGTAATTAATGATTACTGATTAAAATTTGGTGGATTTACTTGGCAAGTTTTCTCTTAAATACTTACTTAATCACAAATTTAGAATGTATGAAAACTTGACCAGTGAACTCACCAAATTTTAATCAGTAATCATTAATTACCAAATTTCTGTCATGATTTGGAATTGTTTCGATATTACTTTACTTAAGATATTTGATATTAAACTTCATGAACTTAAAACTTGGCATATATTTTAGATCTCATTACTTTTTTTGGCTGACTTTTTACGCACAGGTTTCTTGTACACATAAGAACTTGGCTCCTTTTTTAACATTTATGTTTTTGTTGTGATAACTTTTTTCTTCTTAAAGACTAAAATCGTTCAAATATTAAGTGCATTTTATAGCTTTATTCAAATATAAAAACAAATAATAAGGGGACAATCAAAACGACAACACTTTTGGCTCTCACCTTTATAAATATTGTTCTCAAAAGCTTCAAAACTGAAATTTCTTTCATAAAAAACCACTGAAAAAGCTCTGTCGTACTGTTGCAACATGACAAAGGCAACTCTGTTGGAATGTGAATTTTTTGTTTTATTTCACACAGCGAAGGTAGAAGCGAAAGCGAGTATACGATCAGAAAAGTGTTCCTAGATTGGTGGTTTTTCCAACCAAAATGGTTGAAAAAAATGCCTTTGGTGGGAAAATATTCATAGTGGGATTTATGGTGGGAAAATATTTCGATGGTCTCATTTTTGGTGGGAAAAACCACAATTCACTATACCTATCTTCAAATTTTATGACCTATAATGATTTGGCACAAAACAGAAACTTTAAAAAACAATTTTTTTTGTGAATACCACACAAATGAGGTACCAAAAATCACTGACCTTGAAAAAATCAAAAAATATCTCAAAATTCATAAAAATCAATGGCTGATCAATTACTGAAACATACTAGCTGACCATTTACGACCTTTAAGTGACCTTCCAAGTGAGATGCCAACATTTTTTTGTAACCTAGTGACAACTTTAAAAAATCATAAGAAAAACTTTGGCCGACCAATTATTGAAAACAGTTGAACTTATCATGATCTATTGATCTTACGGATCGGTATACATTTTTTGTGAATATTCCACAAATAAGGTAGCAAAAATTATACGTGACTTTAAGAAACTTTAAGTCTTGATTACAAGTTTTCTAGGGCTGATTAATTTCTAGGACAAGTTAACCTTCTTCACCAATTACTGACCAATTAGATGACGTACTTTTTTTTCGAATATGAAGTACCAAGAGCGCAGCGCCAACATTCTTAATTTTTTATATCTTTTTTTTTTCCTTCCAGTACAAAAATGGTGGGATTTTGTTTGGAATTTGGTGGCATTCTAGAAATGTCATCTAGCATCACTGGATCAGAATGCTTTTGGCATTGAAGGACGACGGTCATGTTGGAGCGTACGAAATGTTTCAAGGAGTTGCAACAACAATTCCTGTATGTTTATCAGTGGTTTAGTATCATTTTCAGTGGTAGGTTTGTTATTTGAGTGTTGTGATGGTATACACTGGCACCACTGTTTTGAAAAAAGCTCGCCCATAAGCCCTGTACTGACAATTTTTGCTGGATAGACTATAGCTATGTTCATGAAACTGCAAACACAAAAATTGCCTTTGTGTTTTTAATGAAATAGTCTTAAATACGCGAATGTGTTGTTGGAAAGACAAGTCGCATGAACTCTCTGGTAGGTCAATGGATCTGTTGGGTTCCCCAGGATGAAGGTATAATGAAGGTTTTAAGGAAGGAAGTTTCAGGATGTTCCTTAGCCTAACCTTCCGAAGGCAAGGCTTTTTTAACCTGCTTGAATAGCAACTGGGGTTATTCATCACCCCACCACTTATCGTTTAATGGTGTCTTATTAAGAAGTAATTAAGTGTGATTTGACTCTAGGGAAGAGTGACTATATCCATGACGTTTTTAAGAGTTTTTTAAGAACTTTTTAAAACGTTTTGAGATTTGGAAAAAATATTTATTTACTTATGTATATTTTTTACAGGGTGTCATTAACATTAAAAAACTAAAATATTTTTATTTAAATGTTTAATTGATATTTGTATATTGTTTGGTTTGTTTGTCTATCTGCTACGCATGTTAGGTTATATTTTGAGACCAAATGGCTACATTATTGTTATAAGCCGCATTTTATAAAACTTTTTGATCAGATCTGTACAGTAAAAAAAGCGTTTATAACATGTGAATAAAACTTTGAAAATTTTGCGAAACTCAGAAGGGTGAAAATAGCTTTAATTTTGATGTGTAATCAAAACGTGGACTTTCCTCTGTGCGACGTTATGTAGTACAGCACGTTACGTAGCGCGTGTTCTCGGAATTCTGATTTGACATTTTTACACCTGTCAAACTAAAAGTGTTCTAGTGGACCCAGAATGTCAGGCGTTACATTAGGTAATATCCACCTCCTAAATCGATTAGCGTACTCCGTTTTTCGAATCCGCCGTACTAAAACCTTTGGCACATTTTGACACCTGTCAAACTTAAAGTATTCTAGTCGACCCCAAAGGTCGGGCATGACACTAGGTAATATCCACCTCCTAAATCGATTGATGTACTCCGCTTTTCGATCCGCCGTATCAACAATTTTCGCACATTTTGACACCAGTCAAACTAAAAATATTCTAGTAGACCCAGAACGTCAGACGTGACACTAGTAAGTAATATTCACATCCTTAATCAATTGGTGTACTCTGTTTTTCGATCCGCCGTACAAAAATTCTGAACTGCAAATTTTCGGGTTTCCACTGGAGCTAAAGCGCTGGCCGTGACAACAGGTAAGAACAAACGTTGATGTTACACATATTAACCATGAGTCCCAGCACTCAGACAATTTTCTATCTCTTTTTTGTTTGTGACTTATGTTAATAATAAAATGCAGCTTTAGAAACAAACAAAATAAATAATTGCGTAACTATTTAAAAAGAGACACCCTGTCGCTTACACGCCATATTTATTGATTTCAATTTCTAAAATTATTTTGTATAAAATATAATAAATGACAATTTGGACTTAAATAATCGCAGATTCTTTTCATAATTTTGTGTAGACCTCTTAAAATAACATAATTACCCAACAAAATGCAATTAACATTTTTTTACTTCAGTAACGAGTTTTTTGTCTAGAAAGAAAAAATGAAAAACAAAAAAAAGTAAATATCTTTATTTTTTAAGCGCATGAATTTTAAGGGGGTAGCATCTATGACTTTAAAGTAAATATGATCGCGCATGTCGAAACACATTCTAGATATGCTTCACAAAATATGTTAAGACTGTCATATTAAAATAACTAACTTGGCCGAGCTTCTTATAAATGAAATTAAAACAATTCCTTATGTTTTCACCACTCATCTTAAGTTTCATTCCATTTCATTAAAATGCAACTCAATGTTTACATGGGTGAAAGAGAAAATATTATTTATTGCCATGATGCATGCGTAAAAGAGAAAAAGTAAACGTAGTTTTTTTTCTCGCTTTTTAGGTCCACGTTTACTTTTAAAGAGATTTTAAAGACCTTTTTAAGAGGATTTTAAGATCTATTGAAAACCTCTTTAAAATAGCTTGAATACGTCATCAATACATCAACAAAAGAAGTCCTCTTACAAGGACATTAATTAGAACTCTTCACTTCAGACAATTGGCTCAGCCCCTTTGTAGCCCAGGAAAAATGTACTTTCGCTGCGGAAAAATTCCAAGTGAAGATTTTTGAATGCAATTATCTTTATTTGTGCCTAAGGAATACGCATGCGAAAGTCTACAAACGAAACTGGCCTGCGTTAAAAGTTATTCAAGGTTAAATGTCGAAAATACCGGTTTTCCACGTATAACTTTGAAACGGTACATGGTATTAAAAAGTAATGCATACAAAACTTGTAGATAATATAATTATCTACAAGAAATGTTAAAACACTTTTTTTTCTCTGACAGATGGTTAAGAAGATATCGGCGTTTCAAAAAACGTAAATTGACGAAAATATCCCTTTTTTGCGTATAACTCAGAAATGGTGAGTGTTATTGAAAACATTTATAGACAAAATTTGTATACTATGTTACCCTCTATTAAAAAAAAAATTAAATTTTTTCTAAGAGTAATAATTTTAAAGACATAATTATTTAAAAAATTTCGTCAAAAACCTGAAATTCCAGACTTTTGCTTTTAAATCTTAAATAACGAAATTTTCATAAAATAATTTATGTTCAGCTTATAGACTATAATGTAATCTACAAAAAATATTAACACACTTTTTTCCACACGAGTGACCAGTAACAAGATATTGCTACTTCAAAAAGGTTAAGTACTGAAAATAAGGATTTTTCGCTTACCACTCTTAAACGGTATTTGTTAGAAATTTAATTTTTACATAGTTTGTAGGTTATTTACCCTTCTACAAGAAAATAAAAACAAAATTTTTTTGTTTGCGGTTATTTAAAAGATATAATATTTTATATAAAATGCACAAAAGTCAAAAATAACGGTATTTTGCGGTTTTCTCTTAGGTTAGGTTAGGTTGAAGTGGCTGTCAGTCATGAAAACTGACACACTTAGACCATAAGTTGGCCCATTGTGATACCACAAGAATCTGGGAAGCCTTTTTCCCTACTCGATGAACCATTTGGAGCTTCTTATGAAGCGTAACAGACTACCTATGTCAACATTTACTAAATCACTAGGATCATTGAAGTAGAAATCTCCAAGATGGAGTCTTCGCCTATGAGATAGAGCAGGACAAGTGCATAGAAGATGAGGAATCGATTCTACCTCTTCCTCGTCCATACAGCTTCTGCAAAAATCGTTAGAGAATACGCCAAGACGCGTTGCGTGCTTGCCTATAAGACAGTGTCCGGTTATGACACCTATCATGGAGCTAATGTGCAATCTGCTTAGAGATATCAAACATTTAGACCGCTTAAAATCCATTACTGGCCAGATTTGTTTTGTTGCCCAGCAAGTGGTGATATTGTTCCACCTAACGTTTGTTTTCTCTAAAGCATCTTGCTTCAGCATAAGTTTACATGTAGCGATGGGAATACCAATATCTGCCTTACTAGGTAGAAGAGGTAGAGTTGTTCCATATTTAGCGAGTTCGTCGGCCTTACAATTACCTGGAATGTCTCTATGCCCCGGCACCCAACACAGGTGAATGTTAAACTGCTGCGCCATCTCCAGCAGAGATGAACGACAATTTAGGGCTGTTAAAGAGTTGGTAGAGACCGATTCCAGAGATTTGATAGCTGCTTGACTATCCGAGAAGATGCGGATATCTGTAGTTGATAACACGTTTTCTTTCAGCCAAGATAAGGCTTCTTTGATCGCCATAAGTTCCGCCTGGAACACGCTACAATGATTAGGAAGACGGAAGGAGAGACTTAATTTTAGTCTTTCTGAGTACACACCACCACCCACCCCATCATCAGTTTTCGATCCGTCGGTGTAAATATGGATTGATTCATCTTCCAGGAGAGCCGTATCCTCCCAGAGAACTCTAGAAGAAATGCTGACTTGAAAGTTTTTGCCAAACTGAAGTTTTGGGATGGTGTAATCAGTGCGACTTGTGATTGATCCGAATGAATTCAGAATGATGGAATGGCCAAAGTTGTTATTGGTCCATTGTGAGGAAGCTTTAAGGCGAATGGCTGTATTTGCTGCCACTTGTTTGCTGAAAATATTGAGGGGTGTCAGATGGAGCAGAACGTCTAGAGCAGCGGAAGGTGTCGTACGAAGTGCTCCACTTATGCACAAACAAGCAGAGCGTTGGACTTTGCTCAATTTGTCGCAATTTACCGCTTTATCCAGAGCAGTCCACCATACTGTCACTCCGTAAGTGAGGATCGGTCTAATCACCGAAGTATATAGCCAGTGAGTGATTCGAGGTTGAAGGCCCCATTTGTTCCCAACGGCTTTTTTGCAAGAGAAAAGTGCCACTGTGGCTTTTTTGACTCTTTCTTGTATATTAGGTTTCCAGCTTAACTTTTTGTCCAAAATAAGACCCAAATATTTTGCTTGATTAGTGAATGTTAGTGGAGTACCTTTGATAGAAGGAGGATCAATATGAGGGATTTTATATTTCCTTGAGAATAAAACAAGTTCTGTTTTATGAGGGTTGACACCCAGACCACACCGGTCAGCCCAGTTGGTAAGCTTATTTAAAGCATTTTGTAAGAGTTCTTTTAAGACAGTAGGATGCTTTCCTGATACGGCAATAGCAACATCGTCCGCATATGCAATCACTCTGTAACCCTCTGCTTCCAGGCATGTCAGCAGCTCATTTACTACCAAGTTCCAGAGAAGGGGAGATAGGACACCACCTTGCGGCGTACCTCTACTGACAGACCTTCTAGCGGAAAAGCTGCCCAGTTTTGAATTGATAACCCTGCTAGTCAGCATTTGATTAATCAATTCACCAAGCGTACCATCTACCTACAGGGATGTCAGAGCAGATGCGATCGCATATGTATCGACATTGTTAAAAGCGCCCTCTATATCCAAGAAAGCGACCATGGTGTACTCTTTATGATAAAGGGAATATTCTATAGTTCGAACTAGAGTATGTAACGCAGTTTCAACCGATTTCCCTTTGCAATAAGCGTGTTGAGCAGTAGACAAAAGTCGCGTGTCTATGCTTGTTCGCAGGTGGATATCGATCAATCTTTCAAAGATTTTAAGAAGGAATGATGATAGACTAATAGGTCTGAGATCTTTCGGGTTTACTTGGGAGCATTTGCCAGCTTTGGGTATAAACACAACCTTAACTTCTCTCCATAACAGGGGAATGTGGACCAGGTTTAAACAACTAGTAAGAATGATCTCCAGAATTGGCAGAATTAAGTCAGAATTCATTTGGAGTTCAGCTGGTACTATGCCGTCGGGTCCTGCATACTTTGTATGGTTTGAAGCTGTTGAGCGCCCATTGCAGCTTTTCCCTAGTAACAAGACCTTGTGGATATCTTGGCTCATTATCTGACCTATTATGGTCGAAGCTATTAATATTTTTGGAGCTTCCAGGGAAATGAGTATCTAGTAGCAGGTTTATCGATTCTTCGCAAGAGTTGGTCCATGAGCCATCAGCATTTTTCAAACAGCTAGGCATCACTGGATCTGAAGAGAGGATTTTTCTAAGCCTGGATGCCTCTGAAGTTTTTTCTATATTTCCACAGAAAATTCTCCAGGAGGATCTCTTAGACTTCCTCAAAGCTTTCTTATACAATTTAAGGGTTTCCTTATAGGATTCCCAATCCGACGCTACTCGGGTACTTTTAGCTCGATTAAAAAATTTACGACAATCTTTCCTGAGCGGTTCAAGCCCTGAATCCCACCAATACGGCTTCTTTTTTCCCCTTAATTGAGTAAGTGGACAGGAAATAGCAATTGATTTGTTAAGGGCTAACGTGAGATCACTGACCTTGCAGTCAAGTTCAATTATATTTGAAGGAGGATTTAAAAGATCAGGTTTTAATAGACCTTTGAGTGTTATCCTATATATAAGCCAATCGGTTTTTCGAGGGTTTCGAAATACCAAGCGGCTAGGAGGTTCATCATTTAGACTAAATTGGATGTACCTGTGATCAGAAAACGAGTGTTCATCAGATACTTTCCAATTCAAGATCTTGTGATGAATTGTATCTGAGACAAGAGTAATATCCAATACTTCTTGTCGGTTTTTAGTAATGAAGGTAGATTCGTTTCCCACATTACTTACTATAAGGTTAGTACTTAAAATATAATCAAAAAGAGATTCACCTCTATCATTGATATCAGTACTTCCCCATACTGTATGATGGGAGTTAGCATCACTCCCAATAATGAGACATATCTTCTGTCGTTCTGCCTGTGCGATGATTCTCTCCAGTGTATAACCGGGGAGAGGGCCGAGATTGTCATGGCCCAGATACGCCGACACTAGCCAGTACGCACCATTGGCCGTTTCCAGTCTAGCAGTGGTGATATCTCTATCGCTGAGATCAGGGAGTAAATATACGTTAGTGGTACTTTTAACTAGTATGCAAGATCTAGGTTCACCCTTACCAGATGCATACAGTAAGTAGTATCCAGGAGTTCTGAGTCCTTTAACCATGGATTTAACAATCCAGGGTTCCTGGATCAGAACAATATCCTCACCGTTTCTGGATAGACGGAGAAGAAGGGAGGCCGAAGCCTTAATAGAGTGTTGAAGGTTAATTTGGACTAATTGCAACATTTGGCTACAATCAGGTGGAATAGCCTCCTGTACGGTGTCGTTTCGTTCTTCTAAATCAGAAGATGAACTCAATAGCTCATTCTCACTCAATGGAACGAGGTTAAGGTAGTCTTCGGTATTCCATTTCGGTCAGACTGTCGACATTAGTAGAAGACTGAACCTTGATCAGGGATGACCTGGATTCCTTATCAACAATGGATGGAAAGGTAATGGATGCACCAGAGTCCCATCCCACAGGCTCAGCCTCAGTTTTTTGTGGAGGGACGCGATCCGCGTCAACCTCATCTTTTTTGTATACTTTGAGGACATCACTATAGGTCTTGGATACGCCGCAATGGAGAGTTCTGGTGTTTTGCACCTTGGGTCGTTTGGGCACCGGGATGGTATCCTCTAGAGACCTTTGTTGCTTTGACGTGGAGTCGCCGCTGGTCTGCGCATTGGCTAAAATGCACTGAGCCCATTTTATCCTGGCGTCCAGCTCCGTCTTCGACCTCCAGCTTTTCATTACCAAAGGTATTGAGAATCCTAGGAGCTGTCAGCCTGACCGTATAGCTGTCCTTTGACTGCCTATTCAGCGTAGTTGAAGGTAACGTCTTTGGGGGAGAACCCTCTCCAGTGGTGGGAGGACCATTATTCACAACCCTTACACCACCGAGTTGGGCTCCCTCCCGAGACGTACTCGGAAGAGGTTCACTCTCTCTAGAAGTGGTCGGACCGTTATTCACAACCCCACCACTACTGAAATTAGGTATTGCTACCACCTTACTTCTCTCGCTGGCATCTGTATCAGATGGGGGACCATGACTTGCCACAACCACCCCACTGAAACCGACCCCAGGAGTAACGGCAAACAGCTTTGACGCCGTGCTGCCGCCCGGTTTCGAAGGAGAACCGGTCTCACCATCTATCCTTGTTTTTGTCTTTTGTTTTGACATACAATTATTTTGGACCCACGAGTAACGAATAAAGGTTGGTCACTCTACACAGAGATTCGCATATGTAGAGAAGGCAAGCTGATCCGAAAAGTGCCAAAAGTCGGATACTCCGTTAACGACTGAGCTAGTATTTTTAATTGGGCCCCCAGCCAGGCTGATCATCGGCACGACATTCACCTGTGTCTATGCTTGTTCGCAGGTGGATATCGATCAATCTTTCAAAGATTTTAAGAAGGAATGATGATAGACTAATAGGTCTGAGATCTTTCGGGTTTACTTGGGAGCATTTGCCAGCTTTGGGTATAAACACAACCTTAACTTCTCTCCATAACAGGGGAATGTGGACCAGGTTTAAACAACTAGTAAGAATGATCTCCAGAATTGGCAGAATTAAGTCAGAATTCATTTGGAGTTCAGCTGGTACTATGCCGTCGGGTCCTGCATACTTGTATGGTTTGAAGCTGTTGAGCGCCCATTGCAGCTTTTCCCTAGTAACAAGACCTTGTGGATATCTTGGCTCATTATCTGACCTATTATGGTCGAAACTATTAATATTTTTGGAGCTTCCAGGGAAATGAGTATCTAGTAGCAGGTTTATCGATTCTTCGCAAGAGTTGGTCCATGAGCCATCAGCATTTTTCAAACAGCTAGGCATCACTGGATCTGAAGAGAGGATTTTTCTAAGCCTGGATGCCTCTGAAGTTTTTTCTATATTTCCACAGAAAATTCTCCAGGAGGATCTCTTAGACTTCCTCAAAGCTTTCTTATACAATTTAAGGGTTTCCTTATAGGATTCCCAATCCGACGCTACTCGGGTACTTTTAGCTCGATTAAAAAATTTACGACAATCTTTCCTGAGCGGTTCAAGCCCTGAATCCCACCAATACGGCTTCTTTTTTCCCCTTAATTGAGTAAGTGGACAGGAAATAGCAATTGATTTGTTAAGGGCTAACGTGAGATCACTGACCTTGCAGTCAAGTTCAATTATATTTGAAGGAGGATTTAAAAGATCAGGTTTTAATAGACCTTTGAGTGTTATCCTATATATAAGCCAATCGGTTTTTCGAGGGTTTCGAAATACCAAGCGGCTAGGAGGTTCATCATTTAGACTAAATTGGATGTACCTGTGATCAGAAAACGAGTGTTCATCAGATACTTTCCAATTCAAGATCTTGTGATGAATTGTATCTGAGACAAGAGTAATATCCAATACTTCTTGTCGGTTTTTAGTAATGAAGGTAGATTCGTTTCCCACATTACTTACTATAAGGTTAGTACTTAAAATATAATCAAAAAGAGATTCACCTCTATCATTGATATCAGTACTTCCCCATACTGTATGATGGGAGTTAGCATCACTCCCAATAATGAGACATATCTTCTGTCGTTCTGCCTGTGCGATGATTCTCTCCAGTGTATAACCGGGGAGAGGGCCGAGATTGTCATGGCCCAGATACGCCGACACTAGCCAGTACGCACCATTGGCCGTTTCCAGTCTAGCAGTGGTGATATCTCTATCGCTGAGATCAGGGAGTAAATATACGTTAGTGGTACTTTTAACTAGTATGCAAGATCTAGGTTCACCCTTACCAGATGCATACAGTAAGTAGTATCCAGGAGTTCTGAGTCCTTTAACCATGGATTTAACAATCCAGGGTTCCTGGATCAGAACAATATCCTCACCGTTTCTGGATAGACGGAGAAGAAGGGAGGCCGAAGCCTTAATAGAGTGTTGAAGGTTAATTTGGACTAATTGCAACATTTGGCTACAATCAGGTGGAATAGCCTCCTGTACGGTGTCGTTTCGTTCTTCTAAATCAGAAGATGAACTCAATAGCTCATTCTCACTCAATGGAACGAGGTTAAGGTAGTCTTCGGTATTCCATTTCGGTCAGACTGTCGACATTAGTAGAAGACTGAACCTTGATCAGGGATGACCTGGATTCCTTATCAACAATGGATGGAAAGGTAATGGATGCACCAGAGTCCCATCCCACAGGCTCAGCCTCAGTTTTTTGTGGAGGGACGCGATCCGCGTCAACCTCATCTTTTTTGTATACTTTGAGGACATCACTATAGGTCTTGGATACGCCGCAATGGAGAGTTCTGGTGTTTTGCACCTTGGGTCGTTTGGGCACCGGGATGGTATCCTCTAGAGACCTTTGTTGCTTTGACGTGGAGTCGCCGCTGGTCTGCGCATTGGCTAAAATGCACTGAGCCCATTTTATCCTGGCGTCCAGCTCCGTCTTCGACCTCCAGCTTTTCATTACCAAAGGTATTGAGAATCCTAGGAGCTGTCAGCCTGACCGTATAGCTGTCCTTTGACTGCCTATTCAGCGTAGTTGAAGGTAACGTCTTTGGGGGAGAACCCTCTCCAGTGGTGGGAGGACCATTATTCACAACCCTTACACCACCGAGTTGGGCTCCCTCCCGAGACGTACTCGGAAGAGGTTCACTCTCTCTAGAAGTGGTCGGACCGTTATTCACAACCCCACCACTACTGAAATTAGGTATTGCTACCACCTTACTTCTCTCGCTGGCATCTGTATCAGATGGGGGACCATGACTTGCCACAACCACCCCACTGAAACCGACCCCAGGAGTAACGGCAAACAGCTTTGACGCCGTGCTGCCGCCCGGTTTCGAAGGAGAACCGGTCTCACCATCTATCCTTGTTTTTGTCTTTTGTTTTGACATACAATTATTTTGGACCCACGAGTAACGAATAAAGGTTGGTCACTCTACACAGAGATTCGCATATGTAGAGAAGGCAAGCTGATCCGAAAAGTGCCAAAAGTCGGATACTCCGTTAACGACTGAGCTAGTATTTTTAATTGGGCCCCCAGCCAGGCTGATCATCGGCACGGGTCGTGTAACACCTTAGATCCAGCCCAATAGGAAAATTGGAGTGGGTGAGGAAGGGGATATGATTTGATAAGAGTGGCAGACAGCTATTCGCCGTACTGTCAAGGAAAGGAATTATGTGTATAGGAAAACACGTCGAACAGCGATACGCCGTACCAACATGGGGGAGAACTCGTTGAACAGCTTTTCGCCGTACCACCGAGGGGGATCACGTGGACAGCTATTCGCCGTACCGACGATGGACAGGGATGGGTTTGGATAGGGAAGGTTTATGGATAAGTTATTTCAGGACTCAAGGGAAGAGGATATGATAAGATAAGAGTGACAGACAGCTATTCGCCGTACTGTCAAGGAAAAGGAGTAATGTGTTTTCTCTTAAATGGTGAAGTTTTTGAAAAATAGTTTATACTTCTTGTATAAACAATAATATTCTCTATAAGAACTCTTATGAAGACTTTTTCGATATAAGGCCCCAATAAAAAGATATTGAGACTTCAAAAAGTAACAATTTTCGAAAATGCTGCTTTTTCCGGCCCAAAATGATTCGCCCAGCGACATAAAATAATAATAGGGTTTCTTAGAGAGACATAGTACAAACATTTTTTCATTTTTTCTCCCCCCAATTAACCGGGAGGAGCAATTTTCTGAAAATAGTACTAAAATAAAAAAAAAAAATTTAAAGCAAATGGCAACACTTAAAATAAAGTACTATAATTTTTTTGAGATTTTCTAGTTTGTTCTTTAATTATTTTTTCAAAATAAGTTATTCCTGCCAATAGTTTTCGAAAAAAATACCTTCAAACCCAACATTAAAAAAAAAACTGAAAAAATTATAAATGTACTGTTCTTTTTTCAAAATATGAAATCAGGAATTATGTTAGTTTCTATTATACACTTTTCCTGTAATTTTTAAATGAACACTGAAAACCAGATGGTTTTATGCCATCTAGTTTTCGAGAAAATTGTAAACTAAGAAAACTATTTTTTTATTATATGTTTTTTCAGTAGTAGGTATATCTAGGAAAAATGCATTACCACTTCGGGAAAATTCCAAGTTAAAATTTTTAAGCGCAATTATCTTTAAACTGCCATAAAGAATACTCGTGCAAAACTCTACACACGAATCCGGCTTGCGCTAAAAGTTATTCAAGGTCAAACGCCCTTTTAGAGCAAAAAAAAGGTTATGCTCTAAAAGCATTCTGCTTCTGATTCTGCTGGCGTTTGACCTTGAATAACTTTTAGCGCAAGCCAGATTCGTCTGTAGACTTTTGCACAAGTATTCATTATGGCAATTTAAAGATAACTGCGTTTAAAAAATTTAACCTTGAATTTTCCTTAAGTGGAAATTAATTTTTTCCTTGATACTATCCAAAAATAAAGGTTATGCTCTAAAAGAAGATTCTCCTGGCGTTTGACCTTGAATAACTTTTAGCGCAAGCCAAATTCGTGTGTAGACTTTTGCACGAGTATTCTTTATGGTAATTTAAAGATAATTGCGCTTAAAAATTTTAACTTGAAATTTTCCCGAAGTGGTAATGCATTTTTCCTAGATATACTACTGAAAAAACATATAATAAAAAAATAGTTTTCTTAGTTTACAATTTTCTCGAAAACTAGATGGAATAAAACCATCTGGTTTTCAGTGTTCATTTAAAAATTACAGGAAAAGTGTATAATAGAAACTAACATAATTCCCGATTTCATATTTTGAAAAAAGAACAGTACGTTTATAATTTTTTTCAGTTTTTTTTTTTTAATGTTGGGAAGGAAGGAAGTTATGTCCTAGCAAATTAAGGAGTTCTTCAAAGTCTTTTTCAGTTGGAGAGCGCCTCGGAGGGCAGTATATAGCTGCTATCTTAAACCCTTTCTGTTTTATACCAATACTAATTGTTGTTACTTGCATATTTTCATTAGTAAACTTTGGTTTTTCATAGTGTGTTAAGCACTTTCTCATAAGTATTGCTGATCCACCCCTAGTTTTGTCAGCTGGGTGCGGAGCAATTTATTATCAAGACTTTGTTCTATAGCGAGGTGAGTTTCGGAAACCAAACAAATGTCTACATGCTTTATGTCTAAAAAGCAGTTTAGTTCTGATACATGTTGTAAGAGACCGTTTGTATTCCATGTTGCGATTTTAAGTGTTCTGTCAATCATTGTTTTTTAAGAGCGACTTCTTCGCTTAGCTGTTTTTGTCATTTTCATATAAAATCCAAATTGCATCTTGAATTTCTGAGGTTGAAAAAGAAAAAACTAATATAATAGTGCATGTGAAATCATTTTTATCAAACCAAAATGTGGAAAATAAAAAACATTTAGGAACCTACAATGGAAATATTTGACTCTTGACGATTAACAGTAGAAGCAAACCTGAGCACATAATTCTGTCCACACACATATGTACAGTACATATAAGTTCTAAATTATTTATAAGTAATTGACGTTCACAAATTAATGTAATCTCATTACAATGGCAATAAGGCGAAGATGGTTTTAGACTACATTCGCTTTCATGAAATCGATTTCGAATCTTCCCATACAAAAACTTCCTTTTTTCCAACAAACCAATAAAATGGACATATTTCTTTTTTAACCGACGCACGCGGCGCACGTAGCACACACCGGGTATCCGCTACTACATAGGTTCATAAGACATTCGGCTAGGAGAAACACATATACAAATATTTGTCGGTTCATAGATTTACCAGCTGGAGTTTGATTAACCCACATTTCTCCTATTTTCCAATTCCAGTTGTGTGCAAATGCAATTTTCTTGGATTTGGTGGATCCCAAATGCAAGTTAGTTCGGAATGGGCAGCTAAAATGGGCCAAATTATAATGTGTGGGAAAACTTCTTAATGTTTCAAAATCAAATAAATTAATTTTTGGCAGCTCTCAGTGCTTGTCTTTCAAACTGATGCCAATTTTATAATAATTTTTGGTGATCACCTAACACAGACGAAAAATAAACTTTGATCACATTTGATTATCATAAATGTGACAATCACCAATCACCTTAGGCGATTCCACCCCTGGTAATAGGATAGATTTGCATCACTTTTGCTTAGTGCAATTGCTTTTGCCGGTTGATTTTTAGTTTTGTTTTCTACCGTTAGTGTTTTGCTTTCAACTATTGCTTTTGTGTTTGTTGAGTTTCTAAACTTGTTCCCAGTTTTGTTTTTTCTTTTTGTGTTTTGGAATTTTTTGGCGACTGGAAGACCTCTGTAACTTGCAGGATGATTGCCTTGACAGTTAACACATTACGCTTTCTGTTCTCTGCCCATGGGACAGTTTTTAGTTGCATGTCTGACTTCGCATTTGACACAAGCAAACTCGCGAGTGCAGTATTTTTGTGTATGTCCAAAGGCTTGGCAGCGCTTGCATTGTGGAACAATTTTTGACTTTCGCAGTGGTTCAATTTTGACAACTATACCCATAGTTGATTTAATACTGTAAATTTTATCGAGACTTTCATTATTCTCGAAAGTGAGCGTAAATATGATACCCCAGTTGAGTCTTTGATTATCTCATTTTTAATAAGATTATTGGCATCGAGGGCTTGAAAGCCTTTTTGTAGAAGGTCTTGGACAATTTCTTTGGCATCACATGAAGAGTGAAGGCCTCTTGCTACTACTTTTATCGATCTTGTGGCTTTATTTTCATACGAGTGCCACTGAATTTGCAGTTTGTTCAATTCTTCAATTCTGCAGTGACGCGCATCGGCATCTTCAGCAGTGACTTTCCAATTGTTTTTACTGTATGATGTGTATTTACATTCCTTATTCGTGCATTTTTCTACTATGTTCTTAAACTCGCCAAACATTGCCAACGCGGAAATCATGATTGGAGGTGGTGCAGTTTGTCTAGTGCCTTTAACATAAGACATCTTTTGGGGTACATCACGTGTTTTTTATTGGATGTTTTCATTATTGCAGCAGTATCTGCTTTTGAAGCTGTCTGCTGACTTTTTTGAACAGTGTATGGGCTACCCTCTGCTTTTCGTTTCATGGATTTACGCTTGTTTCAAGAAGGAGCTCTTCCTCATCAGTATGAAACTCAATTGCAGTTTTTTGTGGGCTTTTGTTTTTAGGTCTTCTTGTCTAGCAAACTGACTTTTCATTCTAGTCTCTTAACTTGCTGCTGAGGACTGTCAACGAAGACTTCAAGTTGTTTTCTGTGCAAAAATTTCTTTTTGCCATTCTTCGCAATAATTTTTGGATTAAACATAGTGGATCTCGTCATTTTCTTTGGAATACTGCTGATCTTTTCTTTCGAACTTTTCATAGTTATTGGTTCCTTTTTCTTTAATGACTTCTATGTCATTTAATTTTTGTGTAGGGGTATTGATGAAATAACACTTAAGGAGATTACATTTGGTGGAGTTCTTGGTGTTTTTGAACTCTTTCTGTTTCCAAGAAGCAATAATTGGTCCTCCCCAGAGGTAGGATCGATATCCGAAGAGAGTGGATTTACCAGTTTAACTGGATTTTCGGGACGTGACTTTTCAGCTTCAAAATTATTTGTCCACCTAATTTCGTTCAAAAGTGTATTTATTAGTTTGTGAGAATAGTTTGTAAAAACGCCGCCGACGATATTAAACCTTACATCTTTTTTAAACGGAAAAAAATTATTGAATCAATTTGTTGAAATATGGGATTTTCCTTTAGAAATATAATTTACTTCTGGACAAACAATTTAAACAACTTGAGTCGTTTAATGATAACTGCTGCTGCGGCTACCTAAGCGGCACAGCTGAAGTTCATCCATGTGCTCGTGAAGTGATGCGGATAGTAGAAACTGGGGATCGACCGGCTAATCCATTTCGGTCGCTTGAAGTGGCCAAATAAAAAAAAAACGAAGGGGCAAGACGAGAGATTCTGAGGTTAGGAAGCAGAGGGTAGGTGGGATACTTACGTACAGGGTTCATCAGAAGACAAAAATTCAGGGATGCATGATTTTTGCGGGCTGGAGCAAGTGGCAACATGATTTATTAGCTTGAATCTGTTTTGTCCCTGGCGTCCATCTGGTCTCTCCAGATTCTTCGAGGCAAGAAGCATGAACGCTGGAATAGGGAAATCAATTTTGATCGGCTACGAAACGTTCAGGCAGAGATGAACGTGTATCTCGAAATTTAAACATTTTTACGCACATATTAAAAACGGATTTCATTATTTTCAAGCAAGAAAGCGTGCGGACGCGACAAATCACGAAACTAATTTAAGGAAGGTTGTCAATATTATCTGACATTTGACTTGAGCAGGTATGGTTGTAGCTTTGTATATCTAAACCATAGTACTATCATGGTGGCGATTCAAATAGTAGAACAACAGCTCTAAAGGGGGCGCTACTTTCGACTTTCGGAGACTTGCATGTAAGGCATGTCAATGGAGACTTGCATGCCATGCAAGTCCATGGTATAAGAATAACAAGGTATGCTTGACAGCTCAGGTAGTTGACTCGTGACGTCATTGCGAGTGAATGATCTCAATTGTTTGTCATTTAATGCAAAGAAAGTAAACAGAAATAGTTTATATTTTGAAGCAATTTGCTACTAAAACTCAAAGTAAAACAATAGATTATTTATGTTTTGAAGTTATGTTTTGTTAAATTTCAAGTAAAACAATAAATAATTTATTTTTTAAAGCTATGTGCTGGTGAACACTCGCTATGACGTCACACAAAACAAAATATGGCGACCCTTCATCTCATATACAACATACCTTGTATTTTTATACCATGATGCAAGTCTACAACGCCAAGCATTTAAGAATGGAAGAAGTAGTCAAAGCTGTTTGTGTGTGAAATGTCTCTTCTTTGAATACAAGGTTATTTGTTGTTTTATTTAGGACTAAATTTGTATGTATCCAATCCAGTTGTTCTTGTTGAATGTGAGAACAAAAGTATAATGTAGGTAGGTATAACCATAGGTGTATTTTATTTTAATATTTAGGCTGAGGGTAGGTTTTGTTTTTGTAATGAAGTTGCAGTTTGGTGATATTTTCTTACAAGATTTCAAGAGTATGCATAATTGCATATACATATAGGTATCTCTTGGTAGGTATTTTAATTCAATTTAACTTTGAAAGATTGCGATCGTAGGCATAATGTATATCTTCAGCTAGTTATAGGTATGATATTTTGCTTGGAATGTTTTTTGCAAGATCTGTTGTGCAAGGGTGGGTAGTTATAGGTATGTATATCTTTTGCTACCTACATTCATATTTGAATGAAAGTTTTTTTTTGCTAGATTATTATTGATAGGTAAGTAGGTAGGGATTTTGTATTATTATTTATTTTGAGGACAGGTTGCTATGAATAGGTAGATATTTTAATTAAAGTTCTTATGCTAAATTGGCGGGTGGGTTAGATAAAGGTAGGATCTCTTTTAATAGGTAGGTAGGTATTTTAATAATAAATATGTAGTTGAGTGCACTACAGGTCAAATGAAAGAAATTGTACCTATATTTGTCACAATTTGTTTCGTTTGACCTGAAGCGAACTAAAATAGGTAAGTACCTACCAACCTAGGTTACGAAAGTAGAAACAATTACCTATAGGTATCTATTATTTATCAAGAAAATGGTACCTAGCTTTTTTTGTTAAAGTTATTAATGCAAAATTAGGGGTAGGTTTAGGTATGGGTAGGCATATCTTTTGGTAGGTATTTCAACTAAAGTTTTGTTTGTTAAATTCGAGGGTAGGAGAGCAGGTATAAGTAAGAAGAGACCAGTGGTGTATCTAGGATTTTGTTCTGAGGGACAAACTATTTATTAAGCGACCAAATTGTGGGGTAATTTTGAATTTTTTCCTACTATGCGTTTTCGGTGGTGCTGAATCAATGAGTTTTTGTCTGTGTTCTTATTACTTTTGGCTCGAAAACTATCAATTATTATTCGTAAATTGCATCTAAAAATAATTTAAAGCATATAGGTACACCATTTCCAACAAAATTCCGTTTCACCTATTTTGACTCAAGCGCTAGTTGAAAATAGACGTGATTTTACTGTTCCGAAAATTCACTTGAAAACACTAAATTAATTACACTGTTTGACATAATTTGAATTTGAATTTACAAATGAACCAAAATATGTAGGTATATACTTTCTGATGCTATTTGATACTCTGAATTCGAATCTGGCCTCCAAATTGCTCTAGCGTTTGTTTTTGAGATACGCGAATCTAAAATTTTGAAAAAATGCATTTTTAGGAAAATATTAAGTGAGGTAATTTTTTTCGAATAAATTTCTGTGGTCATTCTAGAGCATGAAAATTTCAAAACTCTTTTTCGATCTTTCAAATAGGTACCTACCTTCATTCATCTTTCATAAATCGTGATTTAGTTATTACCCTTCGTCTTAACGTAATAGGGTTTTGCGGGAACATTAAAAATACGCCAATATCAATGTGCGACAAGAAAAATTTTAATATACTTTTCCCTTGACCTAACATAGGTCTTGTAGAACTTCGTAAAATGGTATACAATAAATTTCCCATATACCCCCGCCTTATGGCGTAAGACCCCCTTTATGGAATAGTTTCACGTGAGGAATCATTCATACCTTTTTTGTTTACTATTCGATTTTCGAATTTGATCTCTCTTTGATCTAACATTGTAGATTTGAATGTTATAACACCAACTTGTGTGGACCGCGAACTCCTGTACCCCGTTATAAGATTTTTTTTAAAGCAGATAGTCATAGTACCCATGGTTAGTACCTATGGTTAGAAGAACTCCATGACTTTCTTTTTCACCAAGACATATGGCACATGGATGAAAAGGTATATTTCTCATCTTTTTAAAAAAGTAAAAAAAAGTTAAATCGAATGAGAAATGGCAGAGTTTCAGTCTACTATACTCAAAAAGTACGTTGAGTCACGAAATTAAGACGCAAACCTCAGATTCAAAAACATAATCGCCTATAACGAATTATGGCTTTTAACGAATAGCTTTAAATAAAAGAGATAAAAATCTATCGCTTGTAGGGAGTAATAAAAATAAAATTGAGTACAAATTTCAAATTTCGTTCATTTAAAATAATAAATTGTGTGGATTTCCTTTTTGCTGACTTATTTATACGCGAATTTTGCATTCTGTTTTTGAGAGGAACTGGAATAGTCACATTTTATATCAAGAAAGGTTAAAAGTGTTCGTTTTTTTTTTGGGGAATCAGTTCAAAACGCGGATTTTTTTACAATGAAGAAAACGTATAAAGTGATTTGAAGTCTCGATGCTGGTGATTCCAATAAAAGTTTTACTACAGTAAAAAAAGTTTTCCCAATTTTTAATAAAGAACAAAAATGGAAAATCAGTTATAACGAACGGTTATATAGTCCCATAAGCATAAGCATACAGTCAAAATTTTATAAAAATCGTAGGAGTTAATATGTATTTTCCTTAACGGTTTTTTAACATTATTTGTATGCAAGGTTACCTACCGTTATTTTTTCATAAATGTAATTTTTTTAATATTCTTTAAAGTGTTAAGAAAAACCCTTAAATACCAAGTTTCACAAACTCGACCATGTAGTTTTCAAAATACATATTTGATTTTCAAAAAAAAAAATTTGAACACTTTTTTAAAAATCCAAAAAATATTTTTTGAAAAATTTGGTAAAAAAACTGTTTTTTTTTTTAAGAAACTACTGTATACAAAATTTTACTTAAATCATATGCAACTATCAAAAGAAAATCGAATAATAGTTAAAGTGCAATATGCAGAATTGTGAACAAAGTCAAACTGAGTCACTGTTCGCCCAGGTTAAAAACTAAATAACTAATTTTTGAAAATGAACATCCAATATACCTATATATGTACGTACTTAGCTCTCGAAGTCCATCCTCTAAATGGGTAAATAGGTATGTTATAATCTTCCAAACACAAAAACAACATTTTAAATCGAATTCCATATACCTATGTATGTATGTATGTATGTATGTATGTATGATTTAGGTAAGCAATTTCAACCTATAAATACCATGTATCTAAATTTTTAAATATACTTATTGAGCTTTTAAACTGTCCTTTAAGGAAAGCCCATAACTTTTTAAATATTCTTTTTTCATAAATAACATCATTAAAGAGCCTATCCTTCTAACTTTTTATTTCTTATTTCACCCTATGCCTATGCATAATGTATATGTATATATGTGGCTTAATTAGGAAAAATATCAAGTCCTCAAGCCAACCTCTAAGTAAGTATAAGGTTATTCAAATATACAAATATTTATTTAAATCGGAAAAATAGGTAGGTATAAGGCCAGTGATTGCTATAAGTCTATAAGTATCCACTTTAATATAACTTCACCATTAAATATTGCTTCTATTTTTAAAAAAATCACCCTTATGCCAGAAACATGAATGTGCAAAAATGTAAAATATTGCAACATCGTTTTCGAAAGTTTTTCTATATTAAGACAGAATCTCAAATCAACTAATGGCTTAACTGATATTTTAAAATATTATATTTTCTTCGATACCTATACGCACATTAAAAGTACTGTTATGTTATGAAATATCTGTACATCTATAAAACTAGCTAACCGCCTCGAAAAAATTGAATGCTTCTGGCATAAAAGGGACAATATGTAACTACAAACCAATAAGATACCTATACCTATATTTGAGGCCGTGAGTGCAAAAGTGGTGTAACCCATTTTATTGGCATTTTTGATACTTTTATCTAGTATTTTTACATTTATGGATCGAAAGTCATGAAAGCTTAAACTTATATTTCTTAAATATCGAATCTTGCCAAAACTGTGACTTATCCTGCTTGAATCTCAGTTAAAATAGTATTTAAGATCGTTTAAAAACGAAAAATATGATAAAAAAAAGTGGGTGACACCACTTTTGCACTCACAGCCTCATTTATTAATTAAAACCAAAAATCCGAAGCAAGACAAAACTAACCCAATAAAGGTACCTATATACATACATACATAAAACTACACGATAATATACTATACCTTTACTCTTACCTAGGTACAGACAATCACATACATATTTAACGTACTATATCTATCCGGCCGCATCCACACTTACAAGTTACAACTTACAAATAACAACCCATTAGCCATAAGAATAAAAAATAAAAAAAATATATGGAATAGGTAACTACTCAATGAAATCAAACATCCTTTTTTCCTTTACGCCACTCGCACTGTCGCGGTCGCCGCCCGCCGCCGCCGTGGCTAAGCATATTGACTTCAGCTATTGCCGTTCATGAAGTCATAAGAAAAAAAATCCAAATGCACTGCAAAACTAAAGACTAATAAACCAAACCCCTTCCTCTTTCAGCGTACATTTAACAAAACCTACAAAATAAATAACGAGAATACCCAAAATTGTCATCATTTGACACACATTTTTCAATTCTCTTAATCTTTCCATATAATAAAAAAACTAACCATCGCATCGTACAAAATGCAATACAAACAAATGTAACAAAACCAAACCAAAAGAAAGCAAAATTGACTACTTTTTTCATTCTAGCCTTTATATGTATTTGTATGTTTCTTATCCTATTTTGGAGACTTGCACTCCACTGAAAGTCAAAAGTCTACGCCCAAATGTGCGACAACAGAACTGTAGATGGCGTTAGTATCGACAGCCACCATGATAGTACCATTGTAAATAAATTCTATAGTATTCTCATGAAGAAAAAAAGCTCGTGGCCATCTATGCGTCCAAATGTCATACTAATTTTTGTTAAGGGATCTCGGTAAGGCGATCACAGCGAACCTATCGACGAAATGTCTACCTACAAAATCGTGTTCATGAGAATACTATAGATTGGATATACAATGATAGTACTATGATTTAGATATACAAAGGTTGTAGGTGGCTCCGGATATCAGAGGGGTTTGTATCTGGGATAGGTAATGTTTACGACGGAAACAACCTGCTATTGTAATAACTCCTGAAAATAGATTAGGAAATTTAGCATTCTTTGGTTCAAATTTAAATAGGACCAACAACTACAACTGGGGAGTTGCGAACCTATCAGATGGTAGGTCAATGCAGAGCATTGGACTTTGGACACTGCAAAGCGGTAGATGATCGCGTGAGCTGTATGTATAGAAGAGAACATTGGGATGCGGCAAATAACCACCGCAAATCCTGCTCGAATAGTTGGTCATTTGTAGAATAGTTGGTCATTCGTGATAATCCGCCGTTGAGGTAACTCTTAAATCGAGAAGAAGTCAAAGTACTTCAAATAAATGAAAAAAGAAACTGTTGCAAAACCAAAAACAGAATACCCACTCCAGATAGTCCGTGGAACTATAATTAGAAATTTTTGGATTGCCTAATTTGTGTTTGTTTTTTTTTTTTGCAATACCCGAATCGTATAGATTGTTTTTTTTTTTTGTTAACTTGTGCAAAAGGGGTGAGTCAATTGAAATCAAAATGTGTTTGTGAACAGTGAAAATGACGTTTTGTTTAAGGTGAATTTTTGTTGGCGGTCACTAGGCGCAGTTCCCAGTGGGGGGCCACTGAGCTCCTGAGTGATATTCGGCCAACATGAAAGACCAGCAGTCATAAGATTCCGGTTGCACCAGAAGATACCACCTAAAAGAAACACGTTTTTGGTTGGGAACCCCATAACTGGGTGTTGAGAATTAGAAAAGCCCGTGCAGGATCGGGCCCAAAAGTAAATTTTGTTTGGTCTTTCGAATTCCTTTGCGGAACGATACCGTAAGGATTATACTCGTAAGCACAATTACCTATAATTGAGCGGTATGAGCCTCTGATGTTCATACGCAATAAATAGACATGTACATTTGAAACAAAAGATACCTCAACGACGACGTAGAGTAGAAAAAATTCAGCCCGCGCAAGAAAAGAAAAAACAAAAAAAAAAAAGGAACTCAACCCCACAAATAACATATACCTATACTAAGAAAGCGAAACGAGGGGTAAAGGGCCAAAGTAGTACAGAACGAGGAAAGCAGAACGAATGAGTGGAGCCAGAGGATTTCCTGTATTGTTATTTTTAGGATTAGAAAATTGGCGTGATATCATATAGTGTATCTTTATTTATTTGTTATATTCATACACCGAGAAAAAAAAAAACAACGTAAAATCAACGGAAACAACTTTGATTTAAATATTTTTGGGAACGATTTGGCTTCGAAGGACGAAAATTTTAATTCAAAGTAGCAATAACATCAATTCAAAGTGTATCCCTCTGTTAAAACAAATATGATTTAACCATTTTTTCTCTTCATTTGAGATGTCATAATCTTTGATTTAAATTCATCCATCTTTAAAACAATATGTATCAACTTCGATTAAACTACAAGCATCGTTGATTGAAATGCATACAAATTTTAAAATACTTTTTTAAAACTTTAATTCAACTTCGTCCAGTTATTGATTTAAAATAAAATGGAAACTAATTCATTAAACAAATGACAAAAATAAATATGAGAAAAGTAATAATTTTTTTTTTATTAAATGTAAGTGAATTTTGAGTGCGCGTTAATTTTGTTCACAAACGTTTTGTAGATACTTCGTGAAATTACGAAGAGCTCTAGAAATTCTATATACTAAGCTAAAATATAAATTGAAAAGTAATTAAAAAATCTAAAAAATCTGACTTTGACGTTGGTCTAACTATGCAATACTTTAAAAGTACGTGCATGGAAATTTGAAATTCGATTTCGAAAAATATTAGCATCTTGCACTTTGAAACTACGTTGAGTGCTTTTTAAATGTTCGAAAAGTTGATTTCAATGTAAAATTGAATACGTTTCGCTTTGAAACTAAGTTGGCTTTGTTAAATCTACGTTGCCTATTTTAAATCAACAGGTTTTCAACGTGAAATTAAATATGATTCTATGAATATTATTCAACTTTAAATCAAATATTTTCTATTAGATTTTAAATTGCATTTTTTCCCTCAGTGTACATATATGATTATTTTTGCGGGTTCCGAGCCCATATAAGTGAACCTTGTGGAAACAGTCCTCGGAGGGCCGAAAGGATTCCGAAAGTGGCAGAAGGTTTGGTAAAATTTAACGGCGTGGTGTTAGTTGTATGTTGGAGTCTTTACAAGGAGGGGTTCCTCTCGTCCTCGTTTGCCGCAATATTTTGCAATCACCCTATATCAGGCAGGTTGTTCTGGGTTAGTGTTGTTTAGATTCGGAATGTGAATGGGCACGTTCCGATGGTTATTCTCAGTTATCCGGATAGCTTTGTGTTGTTGTAATCCCTTGTTAGAAAACAGCTGATGACCGCTGACGCAACAACAACTCAAGCTATCTCAAAATTTTTGGGATACTAGATAGCCTAGCGAATAAACATCGGAACGCGAGGAATTGCGCCGATTGTAACATAATCTGCGGATAAGGGGGAGGAAACCTAGGCCGAAAGGACCATATCAATTCTATTGTTTGTCGCCCCGATACATGCGAATTTTCGCGATTTTTTCGAAACTTGCACACGGACTGGCTTTCGCTAGTTATAAAAAAAAGGGGAGAAAAAAAAGGAAGATCTCGAATTATTTGCTAATTTGATGGTTCAGCCATGCTTAGAGAGAGAATTGTTTTATTTAGATATCTATTTTGTTGAGGTCTTTTGTTTTTTTTTTGTAAAGCAACAATTATTGCGTAATCCTTTGTGTTTATTTACTTTACTAGTGTTTTAAAATTAGAATTTCCTTATTTAGTTTAGTTTTTAGTTTCGTTTTTTTTGTAGGTGTTAGTTTAGTGAGTATTTCTTTTTGTTCAGCATAATATTATTAGCTATGAACGTACTTTTGCACAATAAATAAAACCTTTGTAAATCACGCCAAAGTTGATGAAATGTTTGTGTTTTACTGGGCTTAAGGTAAGCTCAATGGCGTGCTAAATCGATTTTTGATGGGGTGCGGTAGGGGGCCCATTCCTCAGGCGGCGAGATGAATTGACGGCGGTATTGAGATCCGGCAAGGGGAACTCGACAGTAAGACCACCCGGGTTCCAGGAAGGGCGGGACAAGGCCAGCCTGCAACCAGATCCGCAGGGCCTTCTATGTGGGGTGCTTTAGACAGTGGGATATAAGTTTGGTTTTGGCATGATAAGAATTTTTGTTTTGAAAGAGGTGAGGTCCAGCTGCGGGAGTAAGACCCCCCCCCCCCCCCCCCGTATCCGACGAGCTCAGCCGTGCCTCGCGTGCATGCCATCGCTCCCGCAGGGCACATTCTTTTCCCTTCCTCTACACGTAACCTTCCTAGTTCCTATCCTCGCATTATGCTAGATTCTACCTGTTTTATTCGCTCCCCCCGTTACTTTTGTTCCTACTTAGTAAGGACTGACCGATCTGTTTTTTTTGGTTGCCGACTCGTAGGCAACCCTGTTGATAGATTTCTTCGGGTGGCGCTAGGCCTACCAATGATTCATTTCCTCATCCCAATTCTCCTATCTCCTATCCTAACCACCAATTGCCTCGTTTCACTGCATTGAATGCACGAAGAACGGGTATTTAGAATATGGGTATTCATAGAAAAAGTGTATACTGAGTACATTTGTTCCAGATAAAGTCTAGCTTCTTAAACGGTAAATTGGAGAGAAAATGGCTGTTGAGAGTTTACCTCAGTAGTTTCTATTTTTTATTTTCTTTTAACTCAATTTCTTCTCCTCTACAAAGCTAGAAACCAAGTAGACATTGAAATCGTTTCATTTCAGTGTACTCAGTGTATTTCCCTCAGTAAACATTGTACACTGTTGGCTCAAATCAAGCAACACAGCGTGCGAAAAGAAAACAGTGTACTCATTTTGAAATTAGATAATCGCATAAAAGACACTAACTGCTTCTTATAGAGTGGGTACTTCACTTCACTGTATACTATGTCGAAAAATTGCAATGAATGGTGTACACTGAAGTATTGCAACCCGTTGAAAGGGAGCAAATGAATACATTCATGCAGACCTCTAGTACATATAGAAAACTTAGACATTTTGTGTACTAGGGAGTGCCTTTGTAAAAATATTTGCGATTGTGTTATTTATATCAAGCTTTCAATTTTTATCCGTCGATTGACTATGGTCACTCAAACGAAATTGTGACGCACATTAATGTATGTCGAGCGGCTTATGGTCCCATAAAGGTGGGACATAAGCCACTCGAATCGAATTCGGAACTTATTTCGCATCCTACAGAGACATAAGTCCTGAATTTTTTAGTCGAAAATGGAACATAAGTCTCGAATGAAACAAAAAACAATTTTGTGGATAGGTATAGGATAAATTCAAAGTTTCTCTGGATCCATATTCTTAAAATGCAAAAGAAACTTTGCATTCATCCAACCTCGCACCCACTCCAAATCGAACTGCTTTTTTGGGACTTATGTCTCAGTAAGGTGGGACATAAGTCCCGAATAGAATTCGCTACTTATGTCACAGTAAAGTGGGACACAAGCCCGTGAAATTGCAAAGCAGTCCTTTGAATGGAATTCTCAGGGTGCACGGCGGATTGGAAAACCAAGAACAACATGGAAATCAACTGTCTTAGCGGAAGCAGAATCCCAGAGAAAGACGTGGCCACAGCTGAAGTACCTTGCAGCAGACCGTGAAGGATGGAGACGTTTTGTTGACGCCCTATGCCCCAGCCGGGTTACAGGACACGATGATGATGATTGATCTGAAAATTTGTAATAAAAAAAAAATACAAATACACAAAAAATACTGAGGGTGTCTCGGTATTGAAACGACAATGTGAACCATCAGGGTTTTTTATCGGAGCGAAAACGTTGTGAGAATTTATCGATATTGGCACAGTAGTGTGAATCAAGCTTTAATAATTAAAAACAAATAAAAAAAAACGGAAGAATTGTGTTTTTATTACATTTATGTAGCTTTGATCAAAGATTATCTGTAGTCAACCCAGAACCTAAGACCAGAAATCGCCCCTGATAAACGAATGGAATGGAAATCTGAGTTCTGGTTATCACCTGAGTTAGATGGTAATTTTTTTTTTTTTTTTATGTTCTAATTTTGGTTTTAAGCGCCATCAATCAGAAATTTTGAAAATACATTTTTGATATATGGGTACTGAAGTACAAAATTTTATTATAAGTTTGTTAATTGGATGGCTTGAAACAAACGGGTTCTTATATTCGCTCTAGAAAAAATAAAGTTAAAAAAATATCTTGCCTGCTATCTCCATTTTAACACCCAAAATGTTATTCTACTACCTACTTACCACACTGTCTGAATTTTAGCAACGAAACTAAAAACGATACAAAAAATCTAATGATGCAGTTCTTTTTAATAATATATGCATCCTAACTAAAAAATAGTTAAATGATTTTTAGTTGCTTTATTTTTTTAAATAGGAGCTATTAAGTAAGTGTCCCCCATAAATTGATCATTTCTATCCCACCAATGGAAATTAAAAAAAAATATATATAGGCTGAAAATAGCAATCTGATTTTTTTGTTGTATAGAACTGTGTTGTACAGAATTGCTCTTTATGAAAATTGAAGAAAGGGTTTCAAAAAAACTTTGTTGTCTTTTTTATTTCAAGTTAAGGCAATGATTTTGTTTTTCGTCAAGCGAAATTGTCATTCCTCTAACGCGTGTTTTTCACTAAACCGTGTGGTATAAAAATTAAAAAGTTTTACTCGTCTGTGTCTTTTACAAGGGCATACGTGAAAAATAATATAAAATATCTAATTTTCTAATAACATCCATTTAATTCTCATAAAACACCCTTCGGAGTCATTCCCCTAACATCATTTTTTGTGTCATTTCCCCTGACTTTCAAGTTTTCATCATAATGATTGATTGCGTTTTGGTAACTCTAGAAGAATCAATAATACTGCATTTAAACATATTTACAGTATTTTTAATAGTTTTGAATTTTTTCACATTTTCTCGGTCAAAATATCATACAAAAATACGATTATTACTATAAAATGTTTAGTCTCGCAAAATCCTTGAATCATGGGAGCAAGTTCGTGCAACATAGTCGTGGATGCTATTTTTCATGTTAGTATTGTTCTCTTTTTTCTTTACACTCCTGAAACCATTCGCAAAAATTAAATATCCATCTAATCAACAGAGTAAATATACATTTTTGTCATTCCCCTGATACAAGTACATTTCCCTGACTTAAAAAACCGTTAGATTTGATCAAATGTTATGACTCCTTGTTTTAAAGTGGTTATTATAGAGTTATTAAGAGACATAATTGTTCGTCTACCAAAAAAGGTTCTTTTGAGCGAGGGTCCACTTTGGAGTGAAAAATATTAATGTTTTGAAATATTGACCCATATAGCTTCTATACTGCTTTTTTCAATTGGATAAAGATATTAACAAGATAAAGTAGATCTATAGCTACCTACCAACATAGAAACGTCAACATTAAAAACTTATATTTTAAACCAGTTAACACACGGCTTGCTCCAAGAGCAATTTGGTTACTTCAAATTTTGAAAGCATTGTTTTTCAAAAGACTTACATATATTATTTTCAAGGTGAAAGGCCTCGGCATCGTTGTTCTGCCTCAGAACAGAATCCAGCCCTGATATACTTCCCCACTGGATAAACCACATAATTCTTATCATCCCCACACACCCAACGAAAATACAATAATTCAAAGTCGTCACACACAGAAGGCTCATACTGTCTCGAAATGTAAACTCATTTTTAGTTTTTATTCAACGCAACAAAAGACAACAAACACAAATGTTGCTGCTATCATTATTGCTAAGTTTTTTTCCAATTTTATCCCGCATTACAAATTTCTTCTTGCATTAAATATGAAACCTATATAGCTACCCAATACAAAATAGCACCATTGAATTTCCGGGATTCATGGTTTAGTCACAGTTTTCGCTTTTCACCAAGGAGGACAACCAAGGTGAGATCATTTGACCATTGGGAGGTATTTTAAAACATATTCTCCAATAAAACTCATTTTTGAAGATTGGCTTCCGTTCAAAACGTATATATGGATGCTGCGAACCAGGCTACACTTACAGAGGTTTTCCCAGCTATAGTTGCGTCCCATTTTGCTATGGTGGATGCCAATTAGATGCGCACTGTACGGCACCAAATCAGTGTGACTGCGACTATGGATACTATAAGAGAGCCGAGGATGATGTTTGCCTCTCAAATGAGACAATAGCTACTGAGAAATTTTTCGAAACTTCAACAGCTGCACTGATGGAGACTACGAGCTTGAAAATTCCTTGCAACGGAACTTGTCCGACCAATGAAATTTGTTCTTCAGAAAATGACATTTGTATCTGTCAAAATGGTTTCCATCGCTCGAACGAGACCTTAAGCTGTGTCGCTAAATGTGACAACGGATGTCAAAACGCAGATTGCACATCACCAAACACCTGCACCTGCTGGCCACACTACGAACGAACAAGTGACACCTCCTGTCATCTGAAGTGTACCGAACTGTCATGCATCTTCGGGGAATGCAACGAAAACGGCACTTGTGTATGTGCTGAGGGCTTTTTCAACAACGGCACCAACTGCCTCTGGGCGGCTGATGACATCTTCTCAGAACCCGATGATTGTGAATGTTGGTCAAAATTCAATTGGCAGACAAATATGACAGAAAACCGCTGTATACCTTCGTGTGACGATGAAGACGATTCCGATTGTATAACTTTTGAAGAGTGCGAGTTCTATGAAGGATACACAATTTGTCATGCACAGATGTACAAATGCATCGAAATGCCTCTATCCACCACAGTGATTGCCCATATTATGACCGACAAGGTCATCACAGAGAACATCGGAAATACGTCAATGCAAATGGTAGTTTTGACTGTAGGATTTATTGCACTCTTACTAGTAGCAGTTGGAGGCTTATGGATTTGGAGTAAACGACGAAACTGGTTTAGCCAACTTTGGAACTACAATACAATGGAAAATACACAAGAAGAAGACGAACAAGTCTGAATATTGTTGTTTTTGTAGTCAGTTTTTCTTTTGTTTATCAAATTAATATTATTTTATCTAAATAAAAATGCCAGTCGACAGGGTTTTTTTCTTTTCTTCTGACAAAACCCCATGATAGCACTTTTATCATTACTCATGATGTTGGGCTTATCTTCTTTGTTCATAGTAGTTGCATTTGCGGTTTTGAAGAATAAACCCTAGGACAAAGCTTTATCAAGCGGAATATGATTTTAGTTTGTTTAAGTTCTTGAGCCTTGTTGGAAGTAAAATAGACAAAATGGCATCAGGATTATTTTGGAAAATATTGTTCTCGGTGATTTCTCTTAGTCTTGCACAAAATTGGAAAGACAACATTTGTACAAAGCAACTCTTGCATAAGTTTTACATTCATAAAATGGATAGTAATACCCTTAGGGTCGTATCAGTGGTAAGAAATTATTTTCTTTAAAAAAAGAGCTTGTTTACCTAATTTTTTCTTAAGGAAAAAACCAGAAAGAGTATCAATTTTGTTTGCTGTGAAGGCTTTCGTGAAATAAGTCGCAGAAAGGAATTACCAAACTGTGAACCAATTTGTAGGCAATCATGTGGTTATGGTTATTGTTATAGACCTAATTTATGTGCTTGTTATTACGGATATGAACTTTTTGGTGGCACTTGTAAACGCATTGGAGCAAGCTATGAAGTTGTAACAAAGAGTGTGTCTCCACTGAGGTTTGAAGTTGAATCTTCAACGAAGCCTTCCTCAACAATTATTCCTGATCGTAGTCATAAAAAGTTCATCTCTAATACACGTGTGGGTTTTGAAACTACGATTTCAACCAGGAACAGGAAAACACCCAAAAGGTTTGATATAACGAGATCAGCAAGTACGCAACGTCTTACAAGTTCTGAAATTGAATCTTCAACGAAGTCCTCTCTGAGAGTCGTGGATAACTTTCCAAGAGTTAAGTTTATTACTTATAGAGATTCTGGTTTAGGAACCTCGAATACGATAAGGCGGCATCATAAAAGTTTTGAGATGAATCTTCAACGAGACAGATTGACACACAAACTTCTTATCAAACTCTGGATTATTTTTCCAAGAGTAAAGTTTATCAAACAGAAAGATTCGAATCTAGAAAGTAGGAATCGATCAAATACGCAAAACAAGACTTCAGGAGTTAGATTCTCAACACCTGGAACCGTTAGAAACAGAAAACCATTTTTACAATTTTTGAACGATAAAGAGTTCGCTATATATCATACCACAAGTGCTAGAAGGTCGAAAGCCTCTACCGAAAGTAGTGTTGATACCATTCCAAGGACCTCCTTTAGGTCTATAAAATATGCAAATTGTACTACGGGGCTTTGTACCTGTCAAATGGGGTATCAAATATTAGTAGACAAATTTTGCCATCCATGCCAAATAGGAAGCCAGTGCCAATGTCAAGACGGATATGCCTTTGATTCTCTTCGTTGCATGCCGCTGTGTAATGGTGTATTCGATGGTTGTATTCGTGGAACTTGTATTGGATATAATGAATGTAGCTGTATTAATGGCACCGGAAAATCCAGCGATGATATATTCCGCTGTTATGTCAAAGAAGCAAACATTTTAGATGAAAGAAAAATCGATAGAAAATGGTATCTGTGCGGTTTGCTATTGATTCCAGCTGTTATTGCAGGTTTCAGTTCATATATTATTATGAAACGCTCGAGATCTTCAAAATCTAATCGTTTAAAAGCTCAAAGTTAGTACACGAATATAATTTACTTTTGATTTAAATTATAAAACTTCTATCTTGTTTGAAAATTTTTCAGGGCATAACTTCCAGGAAATTCGATACTTTCATACAAATAATAATCTTTTTGAACAAACAAAGTATCACGGAACTGGTGGAAGGATTGCTAATGAGTCGGGCTGCGGGGAACATGTTATTCATCATGATGGAAATATTGTCATTGTTACAGTTTGAGAAAAACAATATTTTTGTTTTGTTTGAAGCAAAACTTTAATTAAGATTGTTAAAGTAAAAGCCCTTATGAAGTAATTTATTCGTTTTGTGTTTCAAAATGGTACTTCCTACGAAAATTATAAAATTCGCTGTGAAGTCTGACACATCCGAGTAGCAAGTGTTTTTATTTTTCCTTCTTGAAAACAAAATTTACTGAAATGAAAATTCAGGAACATCATGTCATTATTATTAAAAATATTTG